>JAVTVY010003531.1:0-35135 GCA_036873755.1 Hanleya hanleyi
ATTAAATATAACCGACATAGATAACATGCATTATTCCTCACTTAAAACATCATTAGATACATATGTGAATTCATGTTTTGATCTATCGCTTCGTGACCATACGCAATCAAATGGATCCAGGAGTAAGTTGAGAACTTACAGATTGTTCAAATCAAATATTGAGTTTGAACCCTACCTATCATTGTGTAGACAATCTCCAGCTCGACAGTTCTTCTCAAAATCACGTCTCAGCGACCACAGACTAGCAATTGAGACCGGAAGGCATACTAGACCTATTACTCCTGTCGAACAACGGCTATGTAATAAATGTAATATTGTTGAAGATGAAATGCATTTTGTAATGTCCTGCAAAAAATTTGCAGATAGTCGATATGTACTATTTCAGTATGTGGTAAGAGAATATCCGGCTTTCATGAAATTAACAACTGCTGATAAATTTATTTTCATAATGTCATGCCGTGATAGTCCAACAATAATTAATACAGTGTGTTCAACACTCCTGAAATGGTACAGAAATGATAGCTAGTGACTGTTCTTTACCAAAGCTATATTCACGTTCAGATATACGCGTTCATGTATATAGATTACATGTGCTTCTGTTTTGCATTTCAGTATTTTACTGTTCTACTGATTTTATTTACTCTTGTACTCTGCCATATCTGGTGTTCGTACAATAAAATCTTGAATCTTGAATCTTGAATCTTGAATCTGGTATCGTCGTGTACAGGTACATTCTGCTACTATTGTATACCGGTATAGCTCTGGTATCGTCGTATACAGGTACATTCTGCTATCATTGTATACCGGTACATCTCTGCTATCGTCGTATACAGGTACATTCTGCTATCATTGTATACCGATACATCTCTGCTATCGTCGTATACAGGTACATTCTGCTATCATTGTATACCGGTACAGCTCTGGTATCGTCGTATACAGGCACATTCTGCTATCATTGTATACCGGTACATCTCTGGTATCGTCGTATACAGGTACATTCTGCTATCATTGTATACCGGTACATCTCTGCTATGGTCGTATACAGGTACATTCTGCTATCATTGTATACCGGTATAGCTCTTGTATCGTCGTATACAGGTACATTCTGCTACCATTGTATACCGGTACAGCTCTAGTATCGTCGTATACAGGTACATTCTGCTATCATTGTATACCGGTACATCTCTGCTATCGTCGTATACAGGTACATTCTACTACCATTGTATACCGGTATAGATCTGGTATCGTCGTGTACAGGTACATTCTGCTATCATTGTATACCGGTATATCTCTGGTATCGTCGTATACAGGTACATTCTGCTATCATTGTATACTGGTACATCTCTGCTATCGTCGTATACAGGTACATTCTGCTACTATTGTATACCGCTATAGCTCTGGTATCGTCGTATACAGGTACATTCTGCTATCATTGTATACTGGTACATCTCTGCTATCGTCGTATACAGGTACATTCTGCTACTATTGTATACCGGTATAGCTCTGGTATCGTCGTATACAGGTACATTCTGCTATCATTGTATACCGGTACATCTCTGCTATCGTCGTATACAGGTACATTCTGCTATCATTGTATACCGATACATCTCTGCTATCGTCGTATACAGGTACATTCTGCTATCAATGTATACCGGTACAGCTCTGGTATCGTCGTATACAGGTACATTCTGCTACCATTGTATACCGGTACATCTCTGCATTCGTCGTATACAGGTACATTCTGCTATCATTGTATACTGGTACATCTCTGCTATCGTCGTATACAGGTACATTCTGCTACCATTGTATACCGGTACAGCTCTGCTATCGTCGTATACAGTTACATTCTGCTATCATTGTATACCGGTACATCTCTGGTATCGTCGTATACAGGTACATTCTGCTATCATTGTATACCGGTACAGCTCTGCTATCGTCGTATACAGGTACATTCTGCTACCATTGTATACCGGTACATCTCTGCTATCGTCGTATACAGGTACATTCTGCTATCATTGTATACCGGTACATCTCTGGTATCGTCGTATACAGGTACATTCTGCTATCATTGTATACCGGTACATCTCTGGTATCGTCGTATACAGGTACATTCTGCTATCATTGTATACCGGTACATCTCTGCTATGGTCGTATACAGGTACATTCTGCTATCATTGTATACCGGTATAGCTCTTGTATCGTCGTATACAGGTACATTCTGCTACCATTGTATACCGGTACAGCTCTTGTATCGTCGTATACAGGTACATTCTGCTATCATTGTATACCGGTACATCTCTGCTATCGTCGTATACAGGTACATTCTACTACCATTGTATACCGCTATAGCTCTGGTATCGTCGTGTACAGGTACATTCTGCTATCATTGTATACCGGTACATCTCTGGTATCGTCGTATACAGGTACATTCTGCTATCATTGTATACCGGTACAGCTCTGCTATCGTCGTATACAGATACATTCTACTACCATTGTATACCGGTACAGCTCTGGTATCGTCGTATACAGGCACATTCTGCTATCATTGTATACCGGTACAGCTCTGCTATCGCCGTATACAGGTACATTCTGCTATCATTGTATACCGATACATCTCTGCTATCGTCGTATACAGGTACATTCTGCTATCATTGTATACCGGTACAGCTCTGGTATCGTCGTATACAGATACATTCTACTATCATTGTATACTGGTACATCTCTGCTATCGTCGTATAAAGGTACATTCTGCTATCATTGTATACCGGTACATCTCTGGTATCGTCGTATACAGGTACATTCCGCTATCATTGTATTCCGGTACATCTCTGGTATCGTCGTATATAGGTACATTCTGCTATTATTGTATACCGGTACAGCTCTTGTATCGTCGTATACAGGTACATTCTGCTATCATTGTATACCGATACATCTCTGCTATCGTCGTATACAGGTACATTCTGCTATCATTGTATACCGGTACAGCTCTGGTATCGTCGTATACAGGTACATTCTACTACCATTATATACTGGTACATCTCTGCTATCGTCGTATACAGGTACATCTCTGCTATCATTGTATACTGGTACATCTCTGGTATCGTCGTATACAGGCACATTCTGCTATCATTGTATACCGGTACATCTCTGCTATCGTCGTATACAGGTACATTCTGCTACCATTGTATACCGGTACAGCTCTGGTATCGTCGTATACAGGTACATTCTTCTACCATTTTATACCGGCTCAGCTCTTGTATCGTCGTATACAGGTACATTCTGCTATCATTGCATACCGGTACATCTCTGCTATCGTCGTATACAGGTACATTCTGCTATCATTGTATACCGGTACAGCTCTGCTATCGTCGTATACAGGTACATTCTGCTATCATTGTATACCGGTACAGCTCTTGTATCGTCGTATACAGGTACATTCTGCTATCATTGTATGCCGGTACAGCTCTTGTATCGTCGTATACAGGTACATTCTGCTATCATTGTATACCGGTATAGCTCTGGTATCGTCGTATACAGGTACATTCTGCTATCATTGTATACCGGTACAGCTCTGCTATCGTCGTATACAGGTACATTCCGCTATCATTGTATACCGGTACAGCTCTGGTATCAGTGTACATGTATACCGGTACGTCTGTGCTATCATTGTAGACCGTTACATATCTGCTATCATCGTATACGGCTACATATCTGCTACAGTTGTATACCGGTTCATCTCTTACATCGATGTATTCTTGTACATTTCTGGTATCGTTGTATACCGGTTGAAGTATTGCTGTTCAATTTTGTCTTCATATCAGAGTACAATAGCTATCGGAATACGAGCTGGTTGAGAAATGAATGTTCGCACGCTATAAAGGCCTCCATACAATTTGAAAACCATGATATGGATCACACCCACTGAAGCAAAGATGTAACTATTACAATATGTAGTTTAACGTCGTTCTTGGTAGCATCATTTATTATGCACGAGCAGGACAATTATCTTCCCAGGAATATATATATCAGAAATAAAAAAATTCTATTAGAAGTATTAAGATGTCAGAACCATCTAAATGGTCATGAAGGGAAATTGATAGAAAAGCATCCTTCGAGATGTTCAAAACAAAATGTCTAAGTATATATATTCATCACTTCGAATAAATAATACTTTTGTTCTCTGTTTCAACATCAAGCCTGTTTCAGAGAGATACTGCTTGGTTAATTAATCCTATGTGTCACTGGTTGAGACTTCGTCTTCTTGCTAATTTACTAATTTGTCATTCAGTTTTTGCGAAGAATAAAACAAAAATAAAAAATTCGAAAATTCGGAACAAAAAATCGTCAAAAATGCTCTTTTTGAAAGTGAAGTCACAGTGACGTCATCATGGCGGCCATTTTGGATTTTAGTTTTTTTTTCACTCCAAGTCGCCCAGGCCAGATAGGTTTACCTGTTGACTTCTTTGACAGTACAAAATAGACCGTCATTTTCAAATCTTGTTTCATCTGCTACTAATATTAGAATCAAAGTACTTAAAGTACTGATGTCGGGTTTACTTGCATCAGATGGGTTTATTAGTCCCATATTTGTGATCAAATAAGGGAGGAAATCGTCTTCAATCTGTTCGGTTTGCATGGCCAAACTTTCCCTTTTATCAAAAGGATATGAAATGAACCATTTTGTACAGCCTACATGCTGAATTATATGACACGAAAAAATGAAGGGCTCCAGATGCACGAAAACGGATTTATGGCGCACCAAATTTGGTACATTGGCTTAGTTGGCTAAAAACCAATTTTAGCTATTTTAAACACAGATAATTCTGAAATATTCAGTCTAAATATGATTTTGGTTGAATTTTGCAACAAGAGAAAATGTCGACTGTAAATGCACCGAAAAGTACAGAATAAGCCAATGCGGCAGGTTTGAACCGCTGCAATTCTGGTTGTGTTTATCTGTGGGCCTTGATTTATTCTTTATATGATAATTCATTATGTAAACTGTAAGAAATTGTCAATTGGCGCTTTTTAGACAAAAATTAGCCCCCCCAGATATGTGTATCAAAAACGCATTGAGGACGATTCCCTATCTAAAGCGAACACCACCTTTGTGACAAAGTTCCATGGATCGGTTGTCGATGGACCGTGGAGAATGACTACGGTACCCTTTCCGCCGTAACAAAAGATACCGGATAAAATTGATTGGAAAGTCAAATTTAAAAGAAATTGGAAAGATAAAATTTACTGCGATAATGTCCCAATCATCACGTTAAATGCACAAGCTACCGTGCATTGCAAATGTGTATATGAATGCTGTAAGGGGCATGAATGCTGTAAGGGGCATCAAAAGAGAACAGTCGCCGGGCAGGAGATCAAAACTACACATGTGCAGGTAAACCCGACAAAAAATGAGCAATACTTATTAGGCTAGTGTGTACTTCTTTTTGAACGGCATAGCCGGAGATTGCACAGCTGGACAGCGTGACAGTGCGCAGATTGACAGCTTGAGATTGCACATATTTTCAGCCTGACAATGCACAGATCAACAGTCTGACATTGCACATATTTACAGCCCCGGATTGCATAGATTGAAAGCCTGACTTTGCGCAGATTGACAGTATGAGATTGCACAGACTGACAAAATAAGATTGCATCGATTGACAACCTGAGATTGCGCAGGTTGATAGCCTGACATTTCCCAGATTGACAATCAGTAAAACAGATGATTACCAAGATTACGGACGTAAAAAGGATTCCTCCATAATGTGGCGGTCCCAAATAGTTGGAAATTATCCATGCGCAAAAAAAACATTAGCTTGGACATAAATTTCCAGATGCTAATACTTTTATACCAGTAGCCCATTTTGATAGACTTCTGGTTATACGAATTAGGTTTATCGATAAGGGTGCGGAAATTCTTTAAAGAACGACGGCTGAATATGACTCTCTGGTATAAATCTTTATATATAACCTGTTTATATATTTACAGGAATTACGATGCTCTGAACACATGTTATGCTTATAACGGTTGTACTACTGATGGAGCAAAACGTACTGCTGATGAGCACTGTGTGAAGTGCGGCAGCCGTTGTGTAGGAAGTATGTATTTTATCCTGTCTTATAGATTCATATTTCATTAACCAATTTTCTTGCTTTCATCGGCAAGAGAAGGAAGCTGGATGCCATTTTGCATGGTTTTGCAGGAAAAACAATAATGCTGGTGACGATGACAGGTCCCAAAATACGTGTTAAAATCATTGAAGCCTGTTTTTATTCATCCATAGCTATGCACAGTTGGTACATTAATGTGAAATATTCAAATATTAAGTACGAATTTATCATCGTTTCTTTTTAAGTAATTTTAGATATTAACCAATCATCAGCCAGTCAACCTCATAGCGCACGACCTGCAGTGATGTAATAGCTATGCTGTACCTGTACATGACGCCGCAAATCTCATAAGTCAGAGCGCTCCCCTTTGATCTTTTCCACCTAGGTGTCCAATTTATTAATTCTAGTGAGTTTGCTGAAGCACTGCAAACACACGAACTCGCTGCATTCATCACCCTGGCGACATGACTTCACTAGCAACGTCAATATGGGTTTGATTTGGGTCGCCCAATCAGAAAATATCAACCGCCTGAGCCCAGGCACAACTGTCGCCTCACACATTCGACTGGTGACATGTTGACTGTATGTGCACGATAAGGAATCCCGCCAGGGGGTGCCCGATATGCGCACCCAAGATCACAACAGCATTCGGTTTGACATAACATGGTAAAGGCTATAGGTATATACCTTGTTGTAATAATGAAGGAAATTATGTTTCCTATCACTGTCTGGCCCGTAATTTGTAGTATCCCCCAACTCTACCGTCGACCTACATACGTGTCGTACCGGTACCCCAAATTGATAACGTCACCACAGACAAGATCAGATTCGTCTCAAATGTTCTGAGTCATTACTGGAAGTTTCGGAAATTGTGCAAGAGAGAGGGAGAAAAGGCCATTGGGCATGCGCAGCCGGAAGTTCACAGAGCGCATGAGCAGGGGATGTTCTAGCTACTTTCTGTAAACACATCTTGTATGTATATTTTCGTTTTTTACCGTCTTGGAATATGGGTGCTGATAGTATAGTATTTTAAGAATTGTGGATGCAAAAATCCTTCGTTGGCGACGACTGGCTCTTGAATTCCGACATGCCGTGTGTATTTCACACATCGCTTTCAATTTTGAGCATTTCGCGCCTACAGTTGTAGTCTCGGCCACAATGGTTGGTGCATTGGTAGAAAATTCGAAGCTTTGGCAGAACAGTGTATTACTGACGAATCAGATTGATTGACTATTTCTTTCAATGGTTCGTGAATCTCCGAAGGATTACCTGTTTCGTGAGCTGTGTGATCGAAAAGCTACCTGTATTGGAATTCGAATAGTGGATAATTTCTGACGAACTATCCTTAATCTATCCAAATTTCATGGAACGTTAATGCGAATGAAAAGCAGTCTCTTTTTCCAAAAAAACCTATCGATGGAAATGTTTCCAAATTTGGAAAAAAAATGCTGGTAAGTCCATCGATATGCATTGGTATGCTGCGCTTTCACGTCGAACGTCACTTAATGACGTAAAAAATCATGATATGCCACTCACAAGGTTTTGTTGGAAAGAAATCGGGCTATTGACTATTTGTTTTAGAAACGCAGCTTCCAATCGCTTTAAAAGTATCGTGTGAACACCCCTTGTCGCAAATACACGATCCATCGCCTCCCAGAAGTGTTCCATGAACTTCATGAACTTGGATGATGCGGTATGGTTTTTACATAATGGATTAAAGGAAATTCCCCAACATGCGACTCTGACGCACAGGTGCATTAATTTCCCATCTTGCTTGCTAGTCTTCATACGCTGCCCTAACGGGAAAAAAATATCATGGTCCTCTGGTATGCATTCCTGAAACGTGCTCTAGTGGCATTTTGTTGAGAGATAAGATTACATTATCAGAAGAACTGCCGGCACCTTGAGTCTAACAACTCTCATCGTAACTGTTTTTCGTATTTACGATTGACTCTACACCTACATGAAGCAATACGTCCAGTTCAAACTGTCATACCTCACTTTGGAGAAGGAAACCGGAGTTTAACAACATGATGAAACCACCGACTAGATACCAGACAATATCTATACGAAGCCGACACGAAACTTCGACGGCCACGAGGGTGGGTTAAATTGGTCTTAGGTACAAGTCGCCTGTGCTTGCATCCTCGTTGCATCATCTGCCTGGGAGACGTTTTGGTGAAAAACCAGGCGTTCACACCAGTCTCCTGTAGCAAATTGAAGTTGCTTTTGTGAACGATTGAGACAATTTCTTAATTTACAGGTTACAAAACCTTGCGAAAAGAGTAGTATAGAAAGAGTATCTGGGGACCCATTTAGGGGCAGATAACTCTGTTGGCACAATTCTTGCTTATCACCCCTGATTCGCACATTTCTGCCCTTAAATGGGTCCCCAGATGCTCCTTTACTGCTTATAAATATTAATTGTTATCGCACCGGTCATGTTCGAAATTCTCCGGAAATGTTCGGCCATCTCCGGGAAACTAATGGCCAATAAGCCTTTATCCGCCCTTCCAAAGCATCAAGAGGCGTCTACGTAAGAATGCAGCAAGAGTTATCTGCCCCTGAATACTATTTTATATGTCCTTCAGTTACTTCAATTTTAATTGCCATTTCCCGGAATGCACGTCATTAAACATGGCCCCCGACAATATCGCCAGGTATATGTCCAGCATAAATGGCAAGTGGGAAACCTCAGTTTCTCCACAAAGAGATATACCTACCAAAGGGCAGATCTATATACAACTATGGCGAAGCCCAATCGGGAACCCACACATGGACATTTGCGGTATCGAAGTAGTGGGGCGGTCTTTTCTTGTGGATTTGACTATGGATGTGGCATCTTGTTTGCTTTGCCTCGCGATGTAGAACACAATTGAAGGGGTACTCGAGGCCATGCCTTGGATTTTGTTGAAAAGTGCTGATGACGCATTCGCAGTGGGCAGTCAGATCGAGGTGGACGTTTTGGAGTCTAGGTGGACCCATAGTGGTCCGATTGGGTCGCGTGAGGTGTCATCGTGTCCAACTGGATGGGTGTGGGGTGTTAATATCGTCTATCTGCGCATGCGCAATAGAGAAAGGGCATTTGAATCTGCGTTATGAGGTCGAGAGGGACCAATATTGGTCCGATTGGACAATACGAGGCCTTATTTTGAAGTCCTTTTTGGGTAGCGACCGATTGAACTGGTGTCTAGACCGGTTTTATCATTCTGGGCAATCACAGTCTGGCCGTAGTATAGAACGCAGGCATTTTAGGGGTTCGTGGGAGTCTTTTGAGTGACTGAGGGACCATTCTTGATCCCAATAGGCCATGTAGGGTGTAAAATTGAAGCTCTCGTGGTATAGACCACGACTTGAGGGATGTCCATGTCATCTGTGACGTTATTGGTGACGTCAGCAGTAGGAATAGTAGCGAAAGCGGGCGTTTTGGGGGTGCGTGAGGGTGTGTTTGAGCGATTGTGGGACCATTCTTGGTCCGAATGCGTCGTATTAGGCGCCTAGGTGAAGCCCTCGGTGAGTAGGCCACGACTTGAGGAATGTCCACGTCATCTGTGACATCATTGGTGACGTCATCACCAGGAGTAATAGTCAAAGTGGGCATCTTGGGGGTGTGAAGGATGGTGTTTTGGGTAGAGATGGATGATCCTGGTCCAAATGGACCGTGTGGGGTGTCCTCTTGTAGCTCTCTGCATGTTAACGACGAATGACATGGTTTTTGTTGGAAGTCGCATTGTGCTACTCATGCGCAGTTGGGCAGTAATAACGAAAGATGTCATTTTGGACGTGGGCAATGACATGTTTGTCAATCAAGGGGCCATCCTTGGTCCAAATGGACCAGTTTGGGTATCCTAGTGAAGCCTTCGTGGGGTAGAGTCAGACTGGCGTGTTTTGTTGGAAGTCACGCCAATCTGCGCATGCGCAGTTGAGGTGTAGTACGTAAAGTGGTCATTCTTGAGGTGCGCAGGGGTATATTTGAGAGATTGAGATCTCATCCAAAGATGGATGAATGTGTCATCTTGAAGCTCCTGTTGGACCAATTGACAATGCATAAGGCGTTGGGATAGGGCGTTAAGTTGTTGAGACGAACGTTAAGGCGTAACGACGGGCGTTGGTGGGCGTCACTGCATTTCGATGAATTAGTGCCGATTCCATGAAATATGTATGGGTTATCTTCTGAGCTATTTCACCAGGGCGTTGAAGCGTTAAGCTAGGCATTGGCGAGCGTCACTGTCCATAAAAGCAAGGGTAATCCCCCCAAACGTGCATAGATGACGTTCCATTCAGCAGACACTCTAACACGATGTTCACGTGTACTACTTGCTCGAAGCCCTTCCATCGCCTGGACAGTTTACGTCGTCAGGCTGTAGCACCAAACTATACGGGCATAGCTGATGGGCCCTTCTTCTAAGAATTTCATCACTCAGCAGGTCTTTCCGCAGGTCCGCTCACCGTCATCGTAAAGGGATGCTCTAATACTCTCGAAGCGTTGTGACGTACATAAAAGCAAGGGTAATCCCCCCAAACGTGCATAGATGACGTTCCATTCAGCAGACACTCTAACACGATGTTCACGTGTACTACTTGCTCGAAGCCCTTCCATCGCCTGGACAGTTTACGTCGTCAGGCTGTAGCACCAAACTATACGGGCATAGCTGATGGGCCCTTCTTCTAAGAATTTCATCACTCAGCAGGTCTTTCCGCAGGTCCGCTCACCGTCATCGTAAAGGGATGCTCTAATACTCTCGATTGTGACGTAGGTGTTGATCGTTCTTCGCGTGTACGTTGAACTTGAGCGTTATCTGGTCGCTCCGAGTTCGGGAATGGGACAGTTGGGCGCTCGGAGCTCTTATGCGCGATGACGTCGCTTCCGGCGATGTCCAGTGATGACGTAACTTTCATCAAGGATCAGGGTCCAATGGTTAAAATATGTTCGTGTGATTGGATGGTTGACAATGCGTAAAGACGTTACGATAGACCGTTGTTGTGTTATGATAGGGCGTTAAGGCGTTGAGATAGGGCGTTAAGGCGTTGGGACGGGCTTTAATGCATAACGACGGGCGTTGACGGGCGTCACGGCATTTCGATGAATTAGTGGTAATTTCATGGAATATCTAGAAAATCAGAGCTTCTGGGCTATTTCACCAGGGCGTTGAAGCGTTAAGCTGGGCGTTGGTGGGCGATACTCTCCATAAAAGCAAGTGTATCCTAAAGACGAACAAAGTCTACGTTCCATTCAGCAGACATTCTACCACGATGTTCGCGTGTACGACTTGCACTGAACCCTTCCATCCCCTAGACAGTTTACGTCACCACACATGTTCACGCCATGAAGTGCCCACGTATACATGCGTAGAGTGTGATATAGTCTTTAATGTTTCAGGACATGCTGCCTCAACGGTATCCTGGACTGTCCGACGAGGCTTAGGCCAAAAGCGACCCTAGCCGAAGATTGAACTTTCTGAAATGGTGGATTCTGATTGGATAAGAGCCTACGAGAATTGTAAACATAACCAACGCGGCTCTCCCAGCGTGGGTATGATGTGCTGGAGGGGATAATACAATGATTGAGGGAGCCCGGGAATGGGGCAGTGGGAGCTCGGAGCTCGGGGATGAGGCAGTTTGAAGCTCGGAGCTTGGGGATGGGACATTCGGGAGCTCGGAGCTCGGAGATGGGGCAGTTGCATGTTTGGAGCTCGGAGTTTGGGAATGGGGCATGCGCCGATAGACGATATTTCCATCCCACACCCATCCAGTTGGATGCTCCCCCACGAATACTTCACGATGACACCTCACGCGACCCAATCGGACTACTATGGGTCCACCTACACCCGAAAACGGCCACCTCGATCTGCTTGCCTACTGCGCATGCGTCATCAGCACTTTTCAACAAAAGTCAACGCATGGCCTCAAGACCCATCTCATCGTATTCTAAATCGCGAGACAACGAAAACAAGGTGCCACAACCCATAGTAAAATCCACAAGAAAAATAAAATGACCACCCCAATACTTCCATACCGCAAATGTCCATGCGTGGGTTCCCAATTGGGCCCAGACCATACCCGTATATAGATCTGCCCTCTGATAGGTATATTAGGATATTTCCATCCTTGTCTAGTATGGGCTGACTCGTGGGACAGTGGAAAACGTGCCCGCTTCTGGAGCGCGCAGTACTGGTTCGAGTCCAGCTAGGACCAGAGGGATTCCCCTTCTCCGGCTATACAGCTATGTGGAGAAACTGAGGGTCCCCCACTTTATGCTGGGCATATAGCTGGCGATATTGTCGGGGACTATGTTTCATGACCTGCATTCCCTGAGATGTCAATTAACATTGAAGTAACTGAAGGACATATAAAATAGTATTCAGGGGCAGATAAATCTTGCTGCATTTTTACGTAGACGCCTGTTGATGTTTTGGAAGGGCGGATAAAGGTGTATTGACCATTATATTCCCGGAGATGGCCGGACATGACCGGTGCGATAACAATTAACATTGAGAAGTAGTAAAAGGGCATCTGGGGACACATTTAGGTGCAGAAATGTGCTAATCGGGGCAGATAACCAGGAATTGTGTCAACAGAGTTATCTGCCTCTAAATGGGTCCCAGATCCCGTTTCTATACTACTGACAAGCATATCGTTTTACATTTTTCGTCAAAAAATGATACCCAAGGCAAAAATCCTGGTCATTTTATCAGTGGGGAAAAATGTTCATTCGCATTGCCTTTCCCTGAAATTTGCGTAGAATAATAATAGTTCATCTGAAATGGTCCATTATTCGAATTCCAATACAGAGAGAATGTCGAACGAAACATATAATTTTTCGGAGGTTCACGAATCGTCGACAGAAATACTGAAGAATTAATCAGATTCGACAGAACTACACAGTTCTGTCAAAGCTTCGATTTTTTTTACCAATGTGGCCAATTTTTGGTTTAGCAAATTCCCAAAAAATCTAGAAAATTTAGAAAAATAAAAAAAAGTAAAAAAAATATGAGGGGTGGGTACTCCAACTGGGGGTACTACCCCTGCTCCAATGTTAAAATCCCTATGATAGAATTTTGCGTTTGGCTGAAGTGCCCATGTACATCTGTACTTAGAAAGTTTGTTGCAGTTGTCAGCTGTCATTGGATGATTATGAAACTTGGTACACATGTTTCTTATGATTAGAGGATGTACCTGTGCTATTATTGAGATGAAATATAAATTTTTGTCCAAATTATGGCAAATGATAGAGTTTTCTGTTTAGGTGAATTCTACATGTAGGCCACTACATGTATACATGTACATGGTAAGTTTGCTGCAGTTTTCAGCTCTCATTGGATGATTACGAAGGTACACATGTTTCGTTTGATTAGAGGATGTACATGTGATATTTTTGAGATGAAATATTAATTTTCTCCAAATTATGTCAAATGATAGAGTTTTCTGTTTAGGTGAAGTGCACATGTACCTCTGTACATCACAGTTTGCTGCAGTTGTCAGCTGTCATTGAATGATTATGAAACTTGGTACACATGTTTCTTATGATTAGAGGATGTACCTGTGCTATTTAGGAGATGAAATATTAATTTTTGTTCAAATTTTGAGGGCTTTGTCTAAGTAATTTGCCAATCATAATGTACATGTATATACATGTACACCTGTACATGAAAAGTTTTCTGAAGTTGTCAGCTTTCATTGGATGAGTTTGCCACTTGCTACCCAAGTTCAATGTGGTTTGAGGATGTGCATGTGCTATTTAAGAAATATGACATTAAATATGAATTTTTGTCCTAATTATTGTAGATTAGACTTTGTACGTTCCATTGATAAGCTTTTTGTTGGGCAAAAATTTACATGTAGATCTGTATATGGAAAGTTTGTTGAATCTTTCGTGGGATGACTATAAAACTTGGTGGACATGTTTCATGTTTTCATAGGTCAGAGCTGTCCCGCAGTAATCCCACACGAAACTCACCTATCCACTAATAATCTCAAATGGCACTGCCCTATCCAGCAGTAATGCCACACGGGACTGACCTATCCAGCAGTAATCACATATGGAACTCAACTATCCAGCAGTAATCCCAGACCGGACTGGTCTATCCAGCAGTAATCCCATTTGGGGCTGGTCTATCCAGCAGTACTCCCACACAGGACTGACCTGTCCGGCAGTAATCCCAACTGGCACTGGCCTATCCAGCAGTAATGCCACACGGGACTGACCTATCCAGCAGTAATCCCAGACCGGACTGGCCTATCCAGCAGTAATCCAACATGGGACTGGCCTATCCAGCAGTAATCCCAGATGGGACTGGCCTATGCAGCAGTAATCTCACACGGGACTGACCTATCCAGAGGCAATATGACACTGGACTGCAATATGCAGCAGATGGCACTGACCTATCCAGTCATAATCCTATATGGGGCTGACCTATCCCGCTGTAATCCCACACAGGTTTAGCCTATCCAGCAGTAATCCCACACGAGACTGGCCTCCCCAGTCGTAATCCCACACAGGATTGTCGTATGTAGCAGTAATCCCACACTGGACTGCCTGTGCAGCAGTAATCTTCCACGGGACTGTCCTATCCAGCATTAATCTCATGCGAGACTTATCTATCCAGCAGTAATCCCAGAAAGGACCAGCCTATCCAGCAGTAATTCCACTTGGGACAGGACTATCCAGCAGTAATCCCACAGGGGACTGGTCTATCCATCAATAATAACACACGGGACTGGTCCATCCAGCAGTAATCCTACACAGGACTGGCCTATCCAGCAGTAATCTCACATGTGACTTACCTATCCAGCAGTAATACCACACGGGACTGGCCTATGCAGCAGTCATCTCACACGGGACTGACCTATCCAGAAGTAATATGACACTGGACAGCAATATGCAACAGATGGCACTGACCTGTCCAGCCATAATCCTACATGGGACTGACCTATCCCGCTGTAATCCCACACAGGTTTAGCCTATCCAGCAGTAATCCCACACGGGACTGGCCTCGTCAGTCGTAATCGCACACAGGATTGTCGTATGCAGCAGTAATCCCACACTGGACTGCCTGTGCAGCAGTAATCCCACACGGGACTGTCCTATCCAGCATTAATCTCATACGAGATTTATCTATCCAGCAGTAATCCCAGACAGGACCAGCCTATCCAGCAGTAATTCCACCTGGGACTGGATTATCCAGCAGTAATCCCACAGAGGACTGGTCTATCCATCAGTAATAACACACGGGACTGGTCCATCCAGCAGTAATCCTACACAGGACTGGTCTATCCAGCAGTAATCTCACATGGGACTGACCTATCCAGCAGTAATCTTACACTGGACTGCCCTATGCAGCAGTAATCCCACGTCACTGACCTATCCATCCTACATGGGATTAACTTATAGGCCGTTAATCTCACATGGGACTGATGTTATTGTCTGTACCAGATAATCTATTCCAGACATTATTGTCCGTGCCACATCACCTATTCCAGACGTTATTGTTTGCTCTACATGTATGCTTTCAATACTGCTGCAGCTTCGGCGGATGACCCCGCAAGGCGAGATGTTGGGGTTCTCAGAACGCTTGTTTGTCGTTCCGGACTTTGGACTCCCGTACATATTTCCCCTGGCAATGCACACGGCTATATACATCTATACCCGCCGATTGAAAGACCCCTGGACAATGATAGCGGAGGACAATGCCACTCCCACCCATCATTAAGAGTATCTTTAAGGCCCCCCTCCGCAGGGGAGGGGGCCTTCTTGGGATGGGTTTAGACTATGGGCCGGTCGTGCTTGGTTTCTAAGAATTTCCGAGAGAACGAAGCAGAATTCAGAGTTCAAATCTTTGGATAAAACGGAGAGGAGGTTTATATCTAGCTTGGGATTGAATTTGGGCTGTCTCAGATGAACGGAACTGTGTCTTTCAAGCCCAAATTGTTCATCTAAAATTCTAATCCGGAAGTTTGAAAAAAAACAGTTGCAACAACAACTTGTACGGAAACGTCTTTGCACATACTGTAAAATGGGCTCTCGCGAGACTTTTACAAGAAAAATATCAGTTGCTGAGATAGCCAGACATCGAAGCTCAAATAAGAGGAATAACATGAATCAGGGCTTTGATTTGGGCGGTCGCGCACGCGTACGTGCCGCTCGCCTAAACTTGTTGTGTGGTCTTTAGTGCTCTTAATTAGTGCAAACTTGTCGTTGAAAATTTTCTCCTGAGATTCGCTTCCCGACTGTGGTATAACATGGTGTTGTTGTTGTAAGCGAAGGTTACGTAAGTTGTCGAGTGATTGCTCGTGTGGAAAAGTGACTAAACGTTTCGTTTGGACAAATTGTAATTGTATCACCAAATGTTACAAACCACTGAGTCTCAGATAAATTTAATCCCAAATTTGCTTGATAGAGTAACAGTTTTTCTCCCGCCGACTGGAGTACGTGGAAATCCCCTTCGATCAAAAAAAGGCTGACTTGAAAGCTGTATGTGGGGAACCTAGTGTGGTAGCGACGACAGGTTTCGTGTGGAAAAGTGACTAAACGTTTCGTTTGGACAAATTGTAATTGTATCACCAAATGTTACAAACCACTGCGTCTCAGATAAATTTAATCCCAAATTTGCTTGATAGAGTAACAGTTTTTCTCCCGCCGACTGGAGTACGTGGAAATCCCCTTCGATCAAAAAAAGGCTGACTTGAAAGCTGTATGTGGGGAACCTAGTGTGGTAGCGACGACAGGTTTCCAAATGTTTTTGAGCCCCCAAGTCATCAATTAGATTGTCTTGTGTGTAGACGATGAACAGTATGTTGTCATTGATCACAGTTATGTGAATGGTGATTGAAAATATAATTTATGAAACCAATAATTGAAGATAATAATATATTTAACTATTGAATGACTTACTTAAAGTAAATACTTTTAATGGACAGAAATTATTTGATGGGGAGTGATCGTTTTCTCAACTTGCCCTCTTTATTATTAAACTAGACCCAGTTGAACAGACTTTTTTTAATCAATAATTTCAAAAAATGTTTCTTTTCAATGTGAATAAATCATGTGAAGTTCTGTGAGACAGCTAACTACGATGTGTCTAGTTCGGTTTCTTCGATTTTTAAATTACTCTCCTGAGTCCTTCTACGAGATTGATTTTTAGCTCACGTCGCAGATCTCCTCGCTAAATTTACATGAGCTATTTTTCTCCCCCGACGCAACGCAGTTCTTGCTTCTTTGTGCCCGTGGATGTCCGTGAATGTCCGTGCAGGTCTGTTCGAAATGTTCGCAATCGATAACTTCCTAACGCTTTGTTGGATTCTTCCGAAATTCGGCATACGCATTCCTAGCGACAAGACGCCAGTCGGTATTGCATTTCAGCAACATCTGCCTGAAGGTGGCGCCACTGGGTCAAAATGAATCTTGGTTCTTTGTGTCCGTGTACGTCCGTGCATGTCTTTTCGAATTTTTCGCAAGCGATAACTTCCTAACGCTTCGTTGGATTCTTTCGAAATTCAGCATACGCATTCCTTGCGACAAAACGCTGGTTGCTACTGCATTTCAGCAACATCTGCCTGAAGGTGGCGCCACTGAGTTTCTTCTTCTTGTCCGTTCCAGTTAAAATCGGCCTTCAATTTTGCTATGAAATCATTCTATTCCACATCATATAATTTACCCTAAAGCTTTTGCATGAACCATATTTTATTTCAGAAGTATAATATCAAATAACTGGCGGGGAAATCCCCGCAGTACTGAACCCCTAGTTTTTGAATTTCGTGTCATGTTAAATGAAGGACAACATTTCCTTCAATTTTGCAATTAACTAATTCCATTCCACATCATATGATGTACCCTAAAGCTTCTGCACGAACCATTTATGTCCACACTTGTAACTTACTATATTAAATACAACTGAGTTCCTAAAGTTCCTAAACACTGTGCACATGATCAATTTCCTGAATTGAATTGAATTCAAACTTGCTGGTCTTCAGACTGACAGATAATGGCATGCAGTTGTCAGTGCGGGGGAGCTTTCTATGGCTTTCATGTCAGCACACCACCACTACCCTCAAGGATAGCATGTCCCCACCCACAGGGTTCCGAGCCGCACCCTCTATCTCCAAAACTAGCCCTCGCCCGACACTCGTATATTGTGTTCGAGAATATATATATCTCAAATATATCTTGGCAGAAAGTTGAAATTTGTGTGTAGTCTGCAATATTGGAATAATTCTGCCACCCGTCAATGAATTGCAATCCCAAAAGGTTTCAATTTATCAGGCACAGACCCATGTTTTTACCCCTCGTCCAATTTTGGCCATGGGGTATTGTCGTCATCTTGTACGTCCGTCTGTCCATACGTTCATTCGTGAGCGAGATAGCTGGAAAACGGTTCCACTGATGAATTCCAAATTTGGTACTCTTATTTACCTAGTCAAGGACCAGAAGCCTATTGAATTGTGACCTGATTGGGTGGAAACCTTGGCAGCCATCTTTAATTTTATGCAAAATGGATAATGATCCATATCTCGGAAACCATTCAACTGTTCAATACGACATTTGATATACATCAGCTATACATCAAACAACTTTCAGTGAATTACCAAACAGGCTTTTCTGATTAGCTGGACTCCCTGGGGGCCATATCTAACTTATGCTTAAGGTGTGTATACTTTGAGTTTCGACACAGACTCACTGTTCCAATGTGCATGTTTCACCAAAATCTGTGAGATGGTAACTCAGAAGTGTTAAGTCAATTTGAATCTTGCATTTAATTTCCCCCGATTTTTGGTGAAACATGCACATTGGAACAGTGAGTCTGTGTCGAAACTCAAAGTATACACACCTTAAGCTTGAATCAAGCATTGGAAAGTGCATACACAGTTTGAAAATATATGTATTAAGGCAGTGTGACGTCACTTGACCTAAATATGATTGCAATAGACCAACATAGAATACCATGCTTTATTTGCAGTTTACTCTGTGTAATAAAATCGTAAAAGATTACAATAAATATTTTCCGACACTGTTCGCAATGGTCTTTCATTTGATAGAAACTTTACTTGAGGGTTTACGATAACTTTATAAATGATGTGTTTCCTAAGTTTTATGTTTTTACTTTCTTCACAAATAATGAATGTTTCTTTTACTAAAGATGCAAAAGGGATGCCTTCTCGATCATATTCGAAGGACTGTATCTAGTTTCTTCAATACTTGGCATATATGCATTCCTTGTGACAAGATGTTGATTGGTATTGTGCTTCAGAAAGATCTTCCTGAAGGTGGCACCACTAGGGTTCTTTCCGTTCTTTTGTGCTGCAAGCGATAATCTTGACACACTTTGAATTGTCACTCGAAATTTTGTTTTCGGGCAATAACTTGAGAACTGCTCATCGAATTCTTCCCAAATTAGGCATGCATATGCATTGTACCTTGCCATGAGATGTTGCTTGGGATTGCGTCATCCACTTCTGCTTAGAAGGTGATGTCACTTTGTTTTTGGCCAATAATTTGAGAACTACATGCATTCTTCTCAAATTTAGCATGCAGGTACCATGCCAGGAGATGTTGCATGGGATTGCCTTTAGCTCACTTGCACTTACAGATGGCGCCACCTGGTGGCAGAATCCCAAATTTGTCTCCAGGTAATACCATGACATAAGATGTCGCTTGAAATTGCGTTTCGCCCACTGGCGCCTATACAGGTAGCACCACCTCGTGTCAAAATCTAAATTTGATTTCGCTCATCGGATTCTTCTCCAATTTGGTATGCAGATACCATGCCATGATATGTCCCCTGGGATTGTATTTCGCCTGCTTCTGCACACTGGTGGCGACACCTGGTGGACAAATGTGAAAATTGTTTCTGGCAATAATTTGACAACTGCTCATCGGATTCTTCTCAAATTTGGTATATATATGCCATAAGATGTCGCTTGGGATTGTGTTTCGCACACTTGTGCCTACAAATCTAAATTTGGTTTTCAGGCAATAGGTGAAGACCCCTCTTCAGATTTTTCCCAAAGTCCTAATGCTGATACATGCACCTAGACTGTAGAACTCTCTGTTAAATCAGGATATTAACAGACAGTGTCAGCGTACTGTTCTCTGTTTAGGTGAATTCTACATGTAGGCCTCTACATGTATACATGTACATGTACAGGGTAAGTTCGCTGCAGCTTTCAGCTCTCATTGGATGATTACGAAGGTACACATGTTTCTTATGATTATAGGATGTACCTGTGCTATTTTTGAGATGAAATATTAATTTTTCTCCAAATTGTGGCAAATGATAGAGTTTTGCGTTTAGTTGAAGTGCACATGTACCTCTGTACATCACAGTTTGCTGCAGTTGTCAGCTGTCATTGGATAATTATGAAACTTGGTACACATGTTTCTTATGATTTGTGCTATTTAGGAGATGAAATATTAATTTTTGTTCAAATTTTGAGGGTTTTGTCTAAGTAATTTGCCAATCATAATGTACATGTATATACATGTACACCTGTACATGGAAAGTTTTCTGAAGTTGTCAGCTTTCATTGGATGAGTTTGCCACTTGCTACCCAAGTTCAATGTGGTTTGAGGATGTGCATGTGTTATTTAAGAAATATGACATTAAATATGATTTTTTGTCCTAATTATTGTAGATTAGACTTTGTACGTTCCATTGATAAGGTTTTCGCTGGGCAAAAATTTACAGGTAGATCTGTATATGAAAAGTTTGTTGAACCTTTCGTGGGATGACTATAAAACTTGGTGGACATGTTTCAGAGCTGTCCCGCAGTAATCCCACACGAAAATGACCTACCCAGCAGTAATCCCAAATAGCACTGGCCTATCCAGCAGTAATGCCACACGGGACTGACCTATCCAGCACTAATCACATATGGAGCTCAACTATCCAGCAGTAATCCCAGACCGGACTGGTCTATCCAGCAGTAATCCCATTTGGGGCTGGTCTATACAGCAGTAATCCCACACAGGACTGACCTGTCCGGCAATAATCCCAAATGGCACTGGCCTATCCAGCAGTAATGCCACACGGGACTGACCTATCCAGCAGTAATCCAACATGGGATTGACCTATCCAGCAGTAATCCCACACGGGACTGGCCTATGCAGCAGTAATCTCACACGGGACTGACCTATCCAGAAGTAATATGACACTGGACTGCAATATGCAGCAGATGGCACTGACCTATCCAGTCATAATCCTATATGAGAATGACCTATCCCGCTTTAATGCCACACAGGTTTAGCCTATCCAGCAGTAATCCCACACGGGACTGGCCTCCCCAGTCGTAATCCCACACAGCATTGTCGTATGCAGCAGTAATCCCAGACTGGACTGCCTGTGCAGCAGTAATCCAAAACGGGACTGTCATATCCAGCATTAATCTCATACGAGACTTATCTATCCAGCAGTAATTCCAGACAGGACCAGTCTATCCAGCAGTAATTCCACTTGGGACTGGACTATCCAGCAGTAATCCCGCAGGGGACTGGTCTATCCATCATAACACACGGGACTGGTCCATCCAGCAGTAATCCTACACAGGACTGGCCTATCCAGCAGTAATCTCACATGGGACTGACCTATCCAGCAGTAATCCCACACGGGACTGGCCTATGCAGCAGTAATCTCACACGGGACTGACCTATCCAGAAGTAATATGACACTGGACTGCAATATGCAGCAGATGGCACTGACCTATCCGGTCGTAATCCTACATGGGACTGACCTATCCCGCTGTAATCCCACACAGGTTTAGCCTATCCAACAGTAATCCCACACGGGACTGGCCTCCCCAGTCGTAATCTCACACAGGATTGTCGTATGCAGCAGTAATCCCACGCTGGGCTGCCTGTGCAGCAGTAATACCACACGGAACTGTCCTATCCAGCATTAATCTCATACGAGACTTATCTATCCAGCAGTAATTCCAGACAGGACCAGCCTATCCTGCAGTAATTCCACTTGGGACTGGACTATCCAGCAGTAACCCCACAGGGGACTGATCTATCCACCAGTAATTACACACGGGACTGGTCCATCCAGCAGTAATCCTACACAGGACTGCCCTATACAGCAGTAATCCCACGGCACTGACCTATCCATCCTACATGGGATTAACTTATATGCCGTTAATCCCATATGGGACTGATGTTATTGTCTGTACCAGATAATCTATTCCAGACATTATTGTCTGTACCACATCACCTATTCCAGACGTTATTGTTTGCTCTACATGTATGCTTTCAATACTGCTGCAGCTTCGTCGGATGACCCCGCAAGTCGAGATGTTGGGGTTCTCAGAACGCTTGTTTGTCGTTCCGGACTTTGGACTACCTTCTCCCGTACATATTTCCCTTGGCAATGCACACGGCTATATACATCTATACCCGCCGATTGAAAGACACCTGGACAATGATAGCGGAGGACAATGCCACTCCCACCCATCATTAAGAGTATCTTTAAGGCCCCCCACCGCAGGGGAGGGGGCCTTCTTGGGATGGGTTTAGACTATGGGCCGGTCGTGCTTGGTTTCTAAAAATTTCCGAGAGAACGAAGCAGAATTCAAAGTTCAAACCCTTGGATAAAACGGAGAGGAGGTTTATATCTAGCTTGGGATTGAATTTGGGCTGTCTCAGATGAGCGGAACTGTGTCTTTCAAGCCCAAATTGTTCATCTAAAATTCTAATCCGGAGGTTTGAAAAAAAAACAGTTGCAACAACAATTTGTACGGAAACGTCTTTGCGCATACTGTAAAATGGGCTCTCGCGAGACTTTTACAAGAAAAATATCAGTTGCTGAGATAGCCAGACATCGAAGCTCAAATAAGAGGGATATCATGAATCAGGGCTTTGATTTCGGTGGTCGCGCACGCGTACGTGCCGCTCGCCTAAACTTGTTGTGTGGTCTTTTTCGCGCTCGTAATTAGTGCAAATTGTCATTGAAAATTGTTTCCTGAGATTTGTTTCCCGACTGTGATATAACATGGTGTTGTTGTTGTAAGCGAAGGTTACGTAAGTTGTCGAGTGATTGCTCGTGTGGAAAAGTGACTAAAGGTTTCGTTTGGACAAATTGTAATTGTATCACCAAATGTTACAAACCAATGAGTCTCAGATAAATTTAATCCCAAATTTGCTTGATAGAGTAACAGTTTTTCTCCCGCCGACTGGAGTACGTGGAAATCCCCTTCGATCAAAAAAAGGCTGACTTGAAAGCTGTATGTCGGGAACCTGCTGTGGTAGCGAGGGCAGGTTTCCGAATGTTTTTGAGCCCCCAAGTCATCAATTAGATTATCTTGTGTGTAGACGATGAACAGTATGTTGCCATTGATCACAGTTATGTGAATGGTGATTGAAAATATAATTTATGAAACCAATAATTGAAGATAATTATATATTTAACTATTGAATGACTTACTTAAAGTAAATACTTTTAATGGACAGAAATTATTTGATGGGGAGTGATCGTTTTCTCAACTTGCCCTATTTATTATTAAACTACACCCAGTTGAACAGACGTTTATTAATCAATAATTCCAAAAAATGTTTCTTTCCACTGTGAATAAATCATGTGAAGTTCTGTGAGACAGCTAACTACGATGTGTCTAGTTTGGTTTCTTCGATTTTTAAATTACTCTCCTGAGTCCTTCTACGAGATTGATTTTTAGCTCACATCGCAGATCTCCTCGCTAAATTTACATGAGCTATTTTTGTCCCCCGCCGCAACGCTTTGTTGGATTCTTCCGAAATTCGGCATACGCATTTTCTTGCGACAAGACGCCAGTCGATATTGCATTTCAGCAACATCTGCCTGAAGGTGGCGCCACTGGGTCAAAAGGAATCTTGGTTCTTTGTGTCCGTGGACGTCCGTGCATGTCTGTTCGAATTTTTCGCAAGCGATAACTTCCTAACGCTTTGTTGGATTCTTTCGAAATTCAGCATACACGTTCCTTGCGACAACACGCTGGTTGCTACTGCATTTCAGCAACATCTGACTGAAGGTGGCGCCACTGAGTTTCTTCTTCTTGTCCGTTCCAGTTAAAATCGGCCTTCAATTTTGCTATGAAATGATTCTATTCCACATCATATAATTTACCCTAAAGCTTTTGCATGAACCATATTTTATTTCAGAAGTATAATATCAAATAACTGGTGGGGAAATCCCCGCAGTACTGAACCCCTAGTTTTTTAATTTCGTGTCATGTTAAATGAAGGACAACATTTCCTTCAATTTTGCTATCAACTAATTGCATTCCACATCATATGATGTACTGCACGAACCATTTATGTCCACACATGTAACTTTCTATATTAATTACAACTGAGTTCCTAAAGTTCGGGAGCACACTGTGCATATGATCAACTTCCTGAATTGAATTGAATTCAACCTTGCTGGTCTTCAGACTGACAGATGATGGCATGCAGTTGTCAGTGCGGGGGAGCTTTCTATGGCTTTCATGTCAGCACACCACCACTACCCTCAAGGAGAGCATGTCCCCACCCCCAGGGTGCCGAGCCGCACCCTCTATCTCCCAAACTAGCCCTCGCCCGACACTCGTATATTGTGTTCGAGCATATAAACACCTCAACAAGAGTAAGTTCCCCCCAAAATGTAGCCTCCTATTTTCCAAGATATTTCATCGATTGCGATGAAACATCTCACACATCATCGGGCTAACCATGCCGATACTGGGTAACAATGATTATTCTATAGGTCGTTTCATGCCTGAATGAGCATGCGCAAAGTTCAAGTCGGTCGTATTTCAAAAATTGCAATAAAAAATTTAAAACGATTTTTCGAATGCATACAGTCACTAAATCACAAATTTAACACCTTAATAAAGTGTCACAGCAGTCCATTATGGTTAATATCGTGTGTATCCACCACGACACTTTATCACTTGTCGGCTGCGAGTTGGCATCCTGATAACAAGGCCAATGTAACGAATGTTCAACATGGAGTATTGGAAATTTCGCGCCGTTTCACATGCCGGGCATGGGGAATACTGCAAGGCAATCAGACACCTTGACCTGCACTGACTGAAATGATCAAATACGTGCATACATGAATTGCTGCCACAGAACGGAATACTGTCCTTGTGTACAAGATTCACAGTAGTCCAATTCAGTCCAATGTTCCATGCTCACAGTAGTCGAACTGTCTGTTTTTTTCAACCATGCCGCGGCTATCAAATATGGATAGGGCCATCGCAATTGGACTTTTGGAGGCTAACACCCCAGTAAAACAAGTTGCCCGTAGAATGGGCGTCAGTCCAAATGCCATCAGGAAATTACGGGACAAGTTTTGGTATACGGGAGAGGTGAAAGATAGGCCGAGAAGTGGGCGACCCAAGGTAACAACTCGGAGGCAAGATAGACACATGTCAAACGTGACCCTCAGGAGCAGAACATCAACAGGTATGAAGCATAATTGGACATGCATGAAATTGTCTGCAATGAAGTCTATCATCGATCAATCGATTTCCCTTTCATAGCCCAATATCTTTTTGAAATGAAGAATCTACTCTGAATTTCAGCAACAGAAATCAGAAATCAGTTGCACGCAGCTGCTAGAGCCGGGGCAAGGAGGGTGAGTGACCAGATCGTAAGGAGACGCCTGAAAGTCGTTGGCCTACGTGCTCGACGTCTGGTCAAGAAAGCCGCACTTCTGTGTCGTCATAAGCGAGCGCGCCTCGCATGGGCAAGAGAACATTCCGGATGGACGAGACAGCAGTGGGCAAACGTCCTGTTCAGCGATGAAACCCGTGCCTGTCTTCGTCATATTGATGGTAGGAGGCGTGTGTGGCGTCGCCGTGGTGAGCAACATGCGGAGTGTTGTGTGCAACCTGTGACTCCCTTTGGAGGAGGCAGCGTGATGGTCTGGGGAGGCGTCAGTGCTACGGGGAAGACGAACCTCATCTCGATTGATGGAAACCTTAACGCCAATCGCTATGTTGTTGAGGTGCTCCGTCCACAGGTGATGCCATATGCCGGTGCCATTGGCGATGGGTTCGTTTTTATGGATGACAATGCGTGCCCACATCGGGGGAGAGTGGTCAATGCTTTTTTAGAGAATGAAGGCATTGAGCGGATGCAATGGCCGCCCAGCTCTCCGGATCTCAACCCCATCGAGCATCTGTGGGATCAATTGAAGCGTGCTGTGTACCTTAGACTAGGAAGAGAGTCGAATCTTGATGACCTAAGTCGCCTGCTTCAAGAGGAGTGGTTAGCCATACCTCAACATCGGATCACCCGCCTTATCAACACGATGCGAGATCGCTGCCGACAAGTGATACAGTGTCGTGGTGGATACACACGATATTAACCATAATGGACTGCTGTGACACTTTATTAAGGTGTTAAATTTGTGATTAAGTGACTGTATGCATTCGAAAAATCGTTTTAAATTTTTTATTGCAATTTTTGAAATACGACCGACTTGAACTTTGCGCATGCTCATTCAGGCATGAAACGATCTATAGAATAATCATTGTTACCCAATATCGGCATGGTTAGCCCGATGATGTGTGAGAAGTTTCATCGCAATCGATGAAATATCTTGGAAAATAGGAGGCTACATTTTGGGGGGAACTTACTTTTGTTGAGATGATTATATATCTCCAATATATCTTGGCAGAAAGTTGAAATTTGTGTGTTGTCTGCAATATTGGAATAATTCTGCCACCCGTCAATGAATTGCAATCCCAAAAGGTTTCAATTTATCAGGCACAGACCCATGTTTTTACCCCTCGTCCAATTTTGGCCATGGGGTATTGTCGTCATCTTGTACGTCCGTCTGTCCATACGTTCATTCGTGAGCGAGATAGCTGGAAAACGGTTCCACTGATGAATTCCAAATTTAGTACTCTTATTTACCTAGTCAAAGACCAGAAGCCTATTGAATTGTGACCTGATTGGGTGGAAACCTTGGCAGCCATCTTTAATTTTATGCAAAATGGATAAGAATCCATATCTCGGAAACCATTCAACTGTTCAATGCGACATTTGATATACATCAGCTATACATCAAACAACTTTCAGTGAATTACCAAACAGGCTTTTCTGATTAGCCGGACACCCTGGTGGCCATATATAACTTATGCTTAAGGTGTGTATACTTTGAGTTTCGACACAGACTCACTGTTCCAATGTGCATGTTTCATCAAAATCTGTGAGATGGTAACTCATAAGTGTTAAGTCAATTTGAATCTTGCATTTAATTTCCCCCGATTTTGGTGAAACATGCACAACTCAAAGTATACACACCTTAAGCTTGAATCAAGCATTGGAAAGTGCATACACAGTTTGAAAATATATGTATTAAGGCAGTGTGACGTCACTTGACCTAAATATGATTGCAACAGACCACCATAGAATACCATGCTTTATTTGCAGTTTAGCCTGTGTAATTTAATCGTAAAAAATTACAATAAATATTTTCCGACACTGTTCGCAATGGTCATTCATTTGATGGAAACTTTACTTGAGGGTTTACGATAACTTTATAAATGATGTTTTTCCTATGTTTTATGTTTTTACTTTCTTCACAAATAATGAATGTTTCCTATACTAAAGATGCAAAAGGGATGCCTTCTCGATCATATTCGAAGGACTGTATCTAGTTTCTGCAATATTTGGCATATATGCATTCCTTGTGACAAGATGTTGATTGGTATTGTGCTTCAGAAAGATCTTCCTGAAGGTGGCACCACTAGGGTTCTTTCCGTTCTTTTGTGCTGCAAGCGATAACTTTGAAACACTTTGAATTGTCACTCGAAATTTTGTTTCCGGGCAATAACTTGAGAACTGCTCATCGAATTCTTCCCAAATTAGGCATGCATATGCATTGTACCTTGCCATGAGATGTTGCTTGGGATTGCGTCATCCACTTCTGCTTAGAAGGTGATGCCAATTTGTTTTTGGTCAACAATTTGAGAACTACATGCATTCTTCTCAAATTTAGCATGCATGTACCATGCCAGGAGATGTTGCATGGATTGCCTTTCGCTCACTTGCACTTACAGATGGCGCCACCTGGTGGCAAAATTCCAAATTTGTCTCCGGGTAATACCATGGCATAAAATGTCGCTTGAAATTGCGTTTCGCCCACTTGCGCCTATACAGCTAGCAACACCTCGTGTCAAAATCTAAATTTGATTTCGCTCATAGCATTCTTCTCCAATTTGGTATGCAGATACCATGCCATGATATGTCCCCTGGGATTGTATTTCGCCTGCTTCTGCACACTGGTGGCGACACATGGTGGACAAATGTGAAAGTTGTTTCTGGCAATAATTTGTCAACCGCTCATCGGATTCTTCTCAATATGCCATAAGATGTCGCTTGGGATTGTGTTTCGCACACTTGTGCCTACAAATCTAAATTTGGTTTTCAGGCAATAGCTTGAAGACCCCTCTTCAGATTCTTCCCAAACTTCGTATGCTGATACATGCACCTAGACTGTAGAACTCTCTGTTAAATCAGGATATTAACAGACAGTGCCAGCGTACTGTTCCAGCTGTCTCCCCTTCAGTGATTGGTCATTCGACCCCGCCAATTTAAAGTAATGCGAGCATTTTCATTGGATCACTATTTATAGGAGCCACCCCAATCTTCGTACACAACCACGGGGCTGTCTCAGTTGACTGATGACATAACGCGGCCTCGTTTTGGGAAAATGTTGTTGTTGCTGCATCAGCCGATCATTGGGACTCCGTAGTTAGGGTCCAATGCTATAGACTAATACATGTACCATGCCATGAGATGATGCTTGGGATGGATGTCCCCCACTTGCACCTACAGGTGGCGACACCTGGTGGCAAATTTAAAATTTGGTTTCCGGGCAATAGGTTGAGGATGCCTTCAGCTTCTCGTCAAATTTGATTTGCAGATAATGCCTTGAGATGTCACTTCGGGTTGCTTCTTGGTTACATAATTTCCATGCTTCACTGCATGGAAACTATATTACAGAAGCAATCAATTTTCAGTCAACCGTTCTGAGTTGAGCTTAAAACTTGGGAAGGCCGAAAGACCCTTCCGCATCCAACGCCTATGAAGCAGCAGATGCCTTCCTCATGTATATCCCTGAGACCAACAATGCTAAAATATATTGCTGGCATTTCGGCGGGGGACCTAGCATCATCTGGCTGCTTGTTAGCTCACCATGCACTCACCAACACGAAGCCCTGATGAATATATTTGGACAGGTGATGTATCGGTCTCTACTTATAGGTGACTGCTTCAAGTTTATAACTGTTAACTCAAAACTCAACAACTGGAAGCGAGTGGTCAGAATTGAGAATTAGTTCGGAAACGAAAGTAATCAACAAAAACAACACTTGTAGACTACTGTAGCACAATGTCATTTGGCGATCTAATTACCGGTATGCCCGGGAGATATATCGATAGGCACGGAAGTCTGTCCGTCCGTCTGTCTGTCTGTCTGTCCGTCAAATCTTGTCAACGCAACTCCTCCTACACTTTTGATACAGTTCAAACGATACTTGGTTGATGTTATCGACACAGTCTGGAGATGCGCATGTGCTCTTCCTGTTGACGAACGATTTTTCTTTCTTGAGTTATTGCCCTTTACACTTCAAAATACTGTAGATTAATGAAGTCATCTTGTCAATGCAACTCCTCCTAAGCTTTTGATATGATTCACCTAATACCGGCACTGTCTAGAAATGCGCATGTGCTCTTCCCGTTCATGGAGGATTTTTCCTAACGAAGTTATTACCCTTTACAGTTCAAAGTACTGCAGATCCGTATGTCCATATTTCTTGTCAACGCAACTCCTCCTACATTTTTCATACGGTTCACACGGTGGATATTATTGGCACAGTCTGAAGATGCGCATGTGCTCTTCCCATTGATGAAGGAATTTTCCTTACTGAGTTATTTCGCTTTACAGTTCAAATTACTGTAGATATACATGATACCTTATCAACACATCTACATTTTCAGATAATACCTGGTGGATGTTATCGGTACAGTCTGGAGATGCGCATGTGCTCATTTTGTTGACGAAGGATTATTTTTCTTACTGCGCTATTGACCTTTACAGTTCAAAATACGGTAGTTTAGATGATATCTGGTCAAATCAACTCCTACAACTTTTGATACGGTTCACATGATACTTGATGTATTATAGGCACAGTCTGGAGACACGCATGTCCTTTGAGGTGTTGTATTGCACATCACTGATTTCCTATTCAGAAATGCAGCTGTTTTCCCCCTTCTCAGTTCACTGACACGGGAGTCGGGGGGATACACCATCTTCTGATGGCTTTCATTATTTTTCATGAGTTCATTGAACAAATTGCTCTGCCTCGGTACAGCCTAAAACTTTTTTTGGTTGTTTCAGATCTTTGAATAAAGCTGTAATTTTTTTAACAGGTTAGCATGGTTAGGGAAAGTTGCTCATGAATTCAGCTATTTTGGGTGATCTAACTAAAATTCTCATTTGCTGTCAACGACCAGCGCAACTGGAGTATGGATTCCCATGCTATAACATTCTCTGGCACCCGGTTTTCTTCATAAATTGATTCTGTACGTCAAAAATTTCTGATTTTTTTTTCTTTCATATTTTCATTTATGTTTAGTGGAATGTGAGGTCATACATGTAGTTTACTTGATTATCTGCTTACTAGAGGAATGAGGATGTTATCTAGCTGCATGTCCATGCGAAAAAAAACCCACAAAAAACAACATGACACATTGATCAGGTGAACAAAATTGTTTAGTCCTATGAATAAATCGTTCATGTATGTGGTATATAATGCAACTGGTCCTAAAAATATGATCAAACTCAATTTATACTCCCAAAAGCCCGCTAAACACTCAATATGCTGAGTGAGAAACTCAATTTGACCATTAACGGTCGTAAACAAAATGACTTCTATGAATCCCTGACTGTAGGCCTATCCGCTGCTCTGATCGGCATGTCAGGATATGAATTGTACCATTAGAAATTATCAATAAATATAAATAATACACCTATTTGATGGATGTTGCACCAAAATAAAGCTCGTAGTGTGTATTTTATTAATTTCATGCTCAAATTATTTTTATCTGGGAGAAATTATATGTGTGCGTAAATGACATTTTGAAAATTTGCCACCCAGATTGTTTCTTTCTCGACTTCCTCAACTTATACATTGTTCAGAATAATTCGGATCCCTCCATATATATTCTTGGATACTCATAATCATAATCATAATCTCATAATGTCATCGAATCAATGTCAAAATTTAGTCCACGTATCGCGTAAAAATCAGCTATTTTGTACACCTAATATACTGGATTCTTCTCACTGAAAAATATATTTTAAAAAATCCCATAATTCTAGTCTCGCCTTCCACGCATGCGCAGAAATATGTCTATGAGCATGATACATTCAGTCCAGTCAAACGGCTGGAAACGATGTTGACGGGAAACCCGCACTGGGTGAAATGTACTGGTTTCCAAAAATGCGGATTCTTGGCGGAAACCAGTTGGAAACTGTAACACCCCATTTCCAGCCTGTTTCCGCATTGCGGAAACCAGTGGAAACAGGTGTTTTGGTTTCCGCCAACAATCCGGTGCACGGAAACTGGACAGAAACCTGTTGTCAAATTTCCGCCCAGATTACGCTTCAGCGGAAACGGGTGGGAAACTGATGTTAGTTTCCGCTCTGTTTCAAATGCATCGGAAATGGACTGTAAACTGGTACTGGAGTTTCCGACCTGTTTCCGCTCGAGCAGAAACAGCTTGGAAACCAACGCGAGTTTCCCCCATGTTTCCAATCCAGCGGAAATAGACCGGAAACTGCTATTCAACTTTCCATCGGAAACTGACCTAGGTTTTTGTCCAGTTTCCGTGTACCGGAATCTTGGCGGAAACCTAGATCAGTTTCCGATCTGTTTCTGCTCAAGCGGAAACCGACTGGAAAGTTGAATAGCAGTTTCCGGTCTATTTCCGCTGGATTGGAAACATGGGGGAAACTCAACTGATGTTGTTAAATTTCCGCCCAGATTCCGCTCCAGCGGAAACTGGTCAGAAACTGATGTCAGTTTCCGCTCTGTTTCCAATGCAGCAGAAATGGTCTGGAAACTGGTATTGAAGTTTCCAACCTGCTTGTGAAATGGCTCAGATACCAACGTGAGTTTCCGCTCTGTTTCAAATCCAGCGGAAATGGACCGGAAACTGCTATTAAGTTTCTAGCCTGTTTCCGGTTGCGCAGAAACAGGTCGGAAACGGGCATAGGTTTCCGCTAAGACTCCGGTGCACGGAGACTGGACGGAAAGCTGTCCTTAAATTTCCACTACAGTGGACACTGGTCAGAAACTGATGTCAGTTTCCGTTCTGTTTGCAATCCAGCGGAAATGGACTGGAAACTGGTAATGAAATTTCCAACCTGTTTCCGCCCAGATTACGCTCCAGCGGAATCTGGCTAGAAACTGATGTCAGTTTCCACTCCGGGTTCTCCATTTCTTTGGGAACACCTGTACAATCATATCTAAACAGGTGTATGTGGTTGTTAACTGCCGAGTGCAGCGAGGCGTTTAAAAATTAGGCCGGGGGCCTGGGGGCCGCCAGAAACCCCACATGCTCTGTGGTGCAATCTGAGCCATTTTGGGATGAAAATTCCTAGCAAAGGGTATTTTTATGTAGCATTCAGCAATTAAGCTACCCCGTCCCAGCATGCCCAGTCACCCCCATGTAGCCCATGAAGCCAGATTTCTATTAAGCTTACATAACAATATCAAACAGGTGGATTAAGAAAAATCAACATTAAGTAAGAACTTTGTAGATTTTGAAGTGGAAGTTAAACAAATAGGCTGATGCTGTGTGAAGAAATTTGACCTGGCCTAAACTGTTCTGAAATCTGAACATCATGCCAAATCTACATAAAATCTTCTTTTTTGGGGGGGGGATATCTTTATGCTAAAAATTGTATCAGGATAATTGCAAAAAATAGGTTCATTTATAGTGTTGAGAATTAATTGTCGCTTAATATGCCGTCATTGGCTTTAACGGGTGAATTTGAAGACCCCATTGTCGTTGTTGTTGTAACTGGCACTGCATCAAAATGTTCGACATAGTCACATTTTGAGTCGCTGTCATTAATATTCGGCGGCACTGTACTGACAGCATCGCCATCCCCGTGAAAAGATCATCTTTTATTTCGTTTGAAGGGTTCGCTCAAACTCAATTGTCAACGTTTCATTTCGAAAATTTCCCCTCAACCCCGTACAGTCATTCCACAGCTGGTCATTCTGTCGACGACTAAAACCGGAAGCCCAATGTACGACGCTTCTGATTGGCTCATCTATTGTATTCAACCAATCAACAGGATTATAACATCGCAAAACCGGAAACAGGCCATGTTATGCAGTGTATAGATTCCGTTACCGTAAGGTTCGAGGAAGTTTGACTTTTTCCTATTTCATACCATGTGAAAAGATCATCTTTTATTTCGTTTGAAGGGTTCGCTCAAACTCAGTTGTCAACGTTTCATTTTGAAAATTTCCCCTCAACCCCGTACAGTCATTCCACCAATCTCGAAACCAGAGCTATCCGGTCCTGTCCTCCCTACTATGCTCTGGGAGGGCGCTCGGCAGTACGATCGGTCATTGGATAGAAAACAAAACCCTAGAATTTAGAACATAACGAGAGCGTATCTGTGGGATCAAGCCGACGTCCCGACGTCATGAATGTTACGAGCGCGTCTGAAAGATGACGTAGCCTACTAGAATTCTTTATGCATTCTTGTGAAACATTTTTTTATTCTGACGTCATGACGTTATGACACTGGCCATGAAAATGACTCATGACTGACGTTCTATAAAGAATAGGATATGTTCCAATGGAACCGGAAGGGGCCACGTGAAAGAATTTTTCAATGTATTATGGGACCAATTTTCAGCGACCGTCGTCCCAGGGGTTCGTCGGAGCCGCCAATTTTCCGGCGGAGAGCGACCCCTGGTGGCGAGGTTGTCATTCCACAGGCAGCTGGTCATTCTGTCGACGACTAAAACCGGAAGCCCAATGTACGACGCTTCTGATTGGCTCATCTATAGTATTCAACCAATCAACAGGATTATAACATCGCAAAACCGGAAACAGGCCATGTTATGCAGTGTATAGATTCCGTTACCGTAAGGTTAGAGGAAGTTTGACTTTTTCCTATTTCATACCATGTGATAAGATCATCTTTTATTTCGTTTGAAGGGTTCGCTCAAACTCAGTTGTCAACGTTTCATTTCGAAAATTTCCCCTCAACCCCGTACAGTCATTCCACCAATCTCGAAACCAGAGCTATCCGGTCCTGTCCTCCCTACTATGCTCTGGGAGGGTGCTCGGCAGTACGATCGGTCATTGGATAGAAAACAAAACCCTAGAATTTAGAACATAACGAGAGCGTATCTGTGGGATCAAGCCGACGTCCCGACGTCATGAATGTTATGAGCGCGTCTGAAAGATGACGTAGCCTACTAGAATTCTTTATGCATTCTTGCGAAACATTTTTTTATTCCGACGTCATGACGTTATGACACTGGCCATGAAAATGACTCATGACTGACGTTCTATAAAGAATAGGATATGTTCCAATGGAACCGGAAGGGGCCACGTGAAAGAATTTTTCAATGTATTATGGGACCAATTTTCAGCGACCGTCGTCCCAGGGGTTCATAATGTATTTTAAACGGGAAACAAGAGGAAGTAACTCTGCCTATTAGGAAATGCTTGAAACAGGGACTGGACGGAACGTCACAAGGGAGCTAACTTTACAAGAAAAAAACTGCACAATATACTGTGCATTTTTTGTCACCAATGAAAACTCCGTATTCTGACCCCGGCCCCAACTCAAAGGATTTGATTGGTTCATTCATATACGCACGCTGGAAGCAATTAATGCGTTCATGTGACGTCAACAATGAGAATGACGTTACTACCATGACCTCAACAATGGGAATGACGTTATTGCCTAGACGTCACAATATGCCGTTAGAATGAAATTGATACAAATATTGCGACCGAAGGTAAA
>JAVTVY010003532.1:0-34502 GCA_036873755.1 Hanleya hanleyi
GCACTCCTTGTTCCAACAGGTAGATATAAGTCTGAACGATAGACTGATCAGTGCGTCCACTAATACCTACCCGTACCGAGCCTACCTGGAGACGCTGTTGTCCTACGGTACTGATGCCAAAACATCACACTTACAAGCTGCGCTGTACTTCAGGGATATGCCCGGATACCATGACAACCTACACGGTGGCAATAGTGGGTTCGTCACACGCAAAAAAATGACAGCCGAAAGCAAGTCCGTCGATATGATGGGACGACTGCACGCCGATCTGTTCATGCAAGACCGCTACATGATGAACGGGGTATCCATCAAGATCAAGTTGATCCGGTCCTTACCCGCGTTCGCCTTATTGGCCAGTGCAGAGGGAGATCCCCATTACAACATCGTCATTGAAGATGCAGCCCTGTTTGTCCGTACGGTAGATTTGCAACAGGGTGTGTTGCTGAGTCACATGCAAGCCTTAGCGAAAAAACCAGCCCAGTATCCCATACGACGCGTACAGACCAAGGTGTTCTCTGTACCAAAAGGTACGATGATGGCCAACAGAGAAAATTTATTTCTAGGGGATCTGCCTAAACGTCTTACCCTGGCGTGTGTGACCAACACCGGATTCAATGGAAATTGGCCTGAGAATCCCTTCAAATTTGAACATTTCAACATCAACTTTGTGGCACTGCACGTGGCCGGTCATCAAATTCCAGCCCGGCCCTTACAACCGGACTTTACTAGCGGAAACTATGTGCGGACCTACCTGAACCTATTTACAGCTACAGGACAAAACAACCAGGACGAAGGCAATACCATCAGTCGACAAGACTTTAGCCATCGGTACACATTGTTCGCCTTTGACCTCACCTCCACCTTGGAACACGATCATCAACTGGCTTTGCTGAAGAAAGGAAACCTACGGTTGGAACTGCGTTTCTCCAAACCTCTAGACAGCACCATTAACGTGATTTGCTACGCCGAGTTTGATAACATCATCAGCGTGGATGAGCAAAGAAACGTGCTGTGTGACTACGCCAGCTAGAGAATGGATACAGAACAGCTGATGGACATACTCCAGCGAGATCCCAAGATCCCCTTTCGAGGTGTGTTTCCCACCCACTCCACCACTCCAGCAGCCTACATCCTAAATACAGACCCGAGGAGTCGACCCGGTGAACATTGGATAGCTGTGTACGTGGACACCCTAGGCCAAGGCGAATACTTTGATTCCTACGGACTTGCACCCCTCCATGCCGATTTGGTGAAATTCATGGACGTCTCTACTACAGAGTGGCGTTGGAATACGCAAAGATTACAAGGACCCTTGAGTAGTGTGTGCGGACAGTACTGTGTGTTTTATCTCACTCACCGGAGTAGAGGACATTCTATGCCAACCATTGTACATATGTTTGATGATTATTGTCAAGCCGAAGACCGTGATGTCCTCGTCTATGACTGGACGGCCTCTCGTTTTAATGTGCATGCTCCATTTCTCTGGTTAACTTAAAAAAAAATGTACTGCGCGCGCATCTTGTTTTATTATTGTTATGACGTTGTTGTTCTGACGTTGAATAAATTGATGAAAAAACACAATGATGATGGGTTTTGACTTTCTCTTTTTTTTTTATTTAAGTCAACAAGCAAGGATTAGACTATACAAATAGAATACAGGGTACAAAATATAGTAGGGTATGTACACATAGAATAGTAGTGGTATATACAAAAAAAGTTCTGCCAGGAGTAGGATTCGAACCCACGACAGCAATTGCTGACCAGCACTTAGGACTGGCGCCTTAGACCACTCGGCCATCCTGACTTTTACATTTGTGTATCAACAGTTAGTGTTCGACATTTTTACAAGTCCAAGTATGTAGTGCTCACACCGTCGGCCAATACTTTTCGTTTGGGATAAAAGAAAGTAAAGGCGTCTCGTTGCTGGATATAGGTGCGCATCTGGTGGTCCACCACACGGAATCCTCGGTTAGTGCCACTCGCACTGGCCTGGCTTTGCAATACACCCAGGTAGAGAGCTTTGTCTATGTTGGGATCGCGCCGGCTCACTCCTTTGCAGCTAAACTTATCCTCTCCACCGTCTCCTCCGTAACAGTAGTAGGTCTTGGAGGAGAGCGCGATCATAGCATCCCCACTCCACGCCAGCTTGAAGAGCCCGGGTGTCCGCTTATCGTAGGTGTAGTGATCGCGTCGGGGAAGCCACTCGTCCCGTTCCGCCTCATATTGCACCCGTAACTCGGGTTTGACGAGAGACTCCCAGTCCGGGTGGGAAACGGCCATGTAGGCCGAATCTGTGTCCATTTCCATGAGTTGCCAGTCTGAGGGGTGAAAATACACACCCATAAAATCATAGATGAATTCCAGCATTCCACCAGTTTGGCCACCTGGTAGACCATACATCCAATCTGGAGCGGCAGGTTATAGGTGATAGTCTTCTTGGCTGACGTCACTTCGTAGGTGTCGTCATCGATCACCTCCACGGATCGAAACAGAGGAGAATTCACTCTTTTGCGAGCTTGGGTAGTCGTACAAATGTTCACGTTGACGTGCTTATCCTGGTTGGTTACTGTTTTTCCATAATAACCATTCCCAGTGAGCTTCCAAGATTCAGCGATGATGGCCTGACTCGGGAATTCATCACCTTGACGACGGGCCTTCGTCACGAGGTCGGCGTTCTCGGCAAAACAAGCCTCAGGCACGTACTGGATCACCTGATAGATTTGAGTAATTTCCAAACCGTGGTTCATGTACCACTGCTTTTCTCGTGGCGATGTAAGTTGTAAGACTTTTTAAACACACGATGGCATTGGGCACAACTGAAAGACTGAGCGTACAGGCTCATATTGGTAATGAGCGAAAAATGACTCACGCCATTGTCATCGAACACATTGACTTTCATCGTAGCAGCATACCGTTCTGTGGATCGACGAACCAATTCAGCCACAAATGTACCCCCCTCCTCGCATCGTAATCGATAAACAAAGATATTAATATCGAACAGTGTTTCCACATCATCCAAATTCTTAAAGGGGACTCCACGGAAGTGCCGCTCATCCATGTCTTGCTGCTCTAAATACTCCTCCCAATAGCCATCGGCCACTGTGTCACAAGCGTGGGGGTTACACTCGTCCAGATGCACGGCCAAACATCGAAACAGACATTTCCGGTCTTTGTAGGGCCCCTTAGCCCCTCCTGTTAATCCATTCAGACCTTTTCGATGAAACAACCACGGGGGAAGTTGTACAGGAGCACCGATCGGGTGATCTCGCATTTTCGTGACGAAAAATGTAACGTTAGTGACCATTTCCACAAGCCATTGGGTATTGGGGCGTTGCAACCGAGTCCATTCCAATGGATCCAACGTAGTCAATTGATCGAGGAGTGGCTCCAGAGAAATCGCATCCGTCACGGTGAACGGCTGATCAAACACATAGGTATTATTGCTGGGATAGAAATACCGCAGTTGGTCCGTCTCTTTGTGCCGTAAGATATACCCAAATGTGACATTCAACTTATAGGCTGTCACCTGATCTTTGAAAATGTTCTCGGCATATGTAGTGAGATACGTGAGGTCCTCCAGCCGAAAATTGTATAAGTCCAAAAGACGACGATCACGGTGAAAACAATGGCGTATGGTAGCCCAGTGTCGTTGATAAATGGCCCTGACACGCGCATCTTCAGGCAAGACTTCAACCGGAGGTGCTGCTGGGTCCAAGGGAAAATCTTCTCCACGTCTCATGCTTTTCGTCTCATACAAGCGGATAGGCAAGCAAGGCAGGGAGGCAGGCAGGCAGGGAGACAGGTCAGGTCAGGTAAGTCAGATTGAATACACCCCTTTCCCTAAAAATGGATTCCTTTTATATCCAATTGAACCTCATTTGCATATTTTCAGGTACAACAGGCCGCCATTTTGAAACACACAAACAAGCCGCCATTTTGAAAACGACCACCCCTAACACACACAAACAAGCCGGCATTTTGGAAAAAACCCAATGATCTCATTTGCATATTTTCAGGGGACAACAGGCCGCCATTTTGAAACACACCACCCACAACACACACAAACAAGCCACCATTTTGAAAATATGCAAATGAGGTCAATGGGTGAGGCAAGTGCAATTGTCCACCATTTTGAAACAGACCACCCCTAACACACACAAACAAGCCGCCATTTTGAAACACACCATTTTGGAAAAACCCAGAGACCTCATTTGCATATTTTCAGGGGGACAACAGGCCGCCATCTTGAAACCGACCACCCCTAACCTACAAAAACAAGCCGCCATTTTGAAAATATGCAAATGAGGGGTGAAACAAGTGCAATTGTCCACCATTTTGAAACCGACCACCCCTAACATACAAAAACAAGCCGCCATCTTGAAACCGACCACCCCTAACATACAAAAACAAGCCGCCATCTTGAAACCGACCACCCCTAACATACAAAAACATGCCGCCATCTTGAAAACATAATCACCTCATTTGCATAAACTCATTTGCATCAACTCACGCATGCGCACACACCTCATTCCAGCCCAAGTGAGGCAAGTGCAATTGTCCACCATTTTGAAACAGACCACCCTAACACACACAAACAAGCCGCCATTTTGAAACACACCATTTTGGGGAAAAACCCAATGACCTCATTTGCATATTTTCAGGGGATACAACAGGCCGCCATCTTGAAACCGACCACCCCTAACATACAAAAACAAGCCGCCATTTTGAAAATATGCAAATGAGGGGTGAAACAAGTGCAATTGTCCACCATTTTGAAACCGACCACCCCTAACCTACAAAAACAAGCCGCCATTTTGAAAATATGCAAATGAGGGCGGGGGGTGAAACAAGTGCAATTGTCCACCATTTTGAAACCGACCACCCCTAACATACAAAAACAAGCCGCCATCTTGAAACCGACCACCCCTAACATACAAAAACAAGCCGCCATCTTGAAACAGACCACCCCTAACATACAAAAACATGCCGCCATCTTGAAAACATAATCACCTCATTTGCATAAACTCATTTGCATCAACTCACGCATGCGCACACACCTCATTCCATCCCAAATATAAATTCTGCGCATGCGCAGTGAAAAAAACTTAACTGGTAAGACTCTTTCTATACTACTCTCGCTGTCAGATATGTTATATCGCTGATTAATATTCGAACACTGGCACCTGTATTCCACAAAATGCACACCCCTCCATCGAGAGGACAATACGCATCTATTAGCTTGCCAATGTGTTAATATGTCGCAGGATTACGTATATTAAATTCAACTTTTTAATAATGAACCAAAAGCGTTTGCAGGAGTAACAGGCCAAAACAGAGGGGAAATAATTAATACCTTGTGTAGCTCAATGGAAATTTGGGTTCTTACATTCTGGAGACATCCTGATGATTATCCCTTGATAAAACGCGCCACGTTGCATTTTATCTTGCACCATACAACCGTTTTTAATAGTGTCTCATGAACAATATGGAATAAATGCTCCCCAGACATGCGCACTTTGGTAAACGAAAAATCGACGCGCGACGCAATTGTCCGTCGCGCATCGTCTTTTTGAAAGGCGACGCGCGACGGAAAAAGTCGACGTCGCGTTTTGAAAGGCGACGTCGCCCTCTCCGGCGTGCGTCGACTGTTACAATGTTAAGAAATAGGGCAAAAGTCGACGACGACTTGAAACACGACGTCGAGTTTTGGCCTATCTCTTTAACATTGTAAAAGTCGACGCGCGACGCGCGGGCGACGTCGCCTTCTAAAACGCGACGTCGACTTTTCGCGTCGCGCGTCTAGTTTTGCAAGTCGACGCGCGAGATTAACTTGGCACAAATAGAACACCATAAATATCTCATATCTCAATCGAACGACCGTGTTCCCATGAGAATAACAGGAGCAAAAGTCAAGCAGGCATCGAATACTTGCAATGAATTCAAACAAGCTAATAATTTATCAATCAAATTCTTTAGGAGAATAACATTCCGGTGACTTGGCCATGCGTTGATTGTAGATTTTAAAATGGCCACAATTAAGGTATATTGTTATATAAGAACGCTGGTGATTAATGGTTCGTTTCTCGTAACCAACAATCATCTTTATTTTGAGGGCAAATAATTTATTCCATGAGGGATTTACATTTTCATGAGTAAAACTTACTCATTTTCTTCAGATTTGTATGCAATTGGTTTGCAAGTTAATAATTACCAATTATTGCACTCAGCATGTGTGTTTTTACAAGCAAGGTTACGAGAAACAAAAAATTTAATTAACAGTGGATAACTATGTACAAACTACCCCTAGATGCGGGTTGAACGAGCTCAGACGAAACGTGTATCAGTGAATTTGCACGGTACTGAACGTATTTTTTATCATTTTGTGATATTTACCCCCAAATTTGAGAAAACTGAAAAAAATAGATAGCCTGACGAACTAATAAAACTTCACAGAATCGATATGATTGGCTGAATTTTCCTCTCATTTCTCTGACAGACCAATGAAAATTAACTTCGAAAATATGAATTGACCAATCAATTTACAAATGGAAAATATCCCATAATGCAGTGCTGCTTATAAAAAAACCTCGAGCTCCTTTGTGACGTTCATTGAAACATTCCAGTGATTGGAGAGGAAAACCAAGAACACCTTCAACAAAAAAAAGAAGTAGAAATTATTGCATACGAGGCATATATAAACATAGTATTTATTCAAAGTAATATCGGTCTCAGAAATATACGAATGATAATATGTTCTAGTACTATATTTTATTCTGACTTTATATGTACATGGATATACATCAAGGATTTCCTTAAGTTAAGTGACGAAGAGGCATTTTGCTTCCTCCTCCAACACCCGCAAGTGGTTAAATTTACTGCCAGAAGCTGCTATAGGATCCTGTTGAGACGTCGAAATTTTAATTATGTCTAACATGCATGTATCATCTCTCATAACTCTTGTTGAGTGGTGCACATATAGAACTGTTTTTATTTTATATATTTTTGTATATGTGCGGTGAGATGTAAATAAAATTTTTACTACTACTACTACATCAAGGAGAACAGGGGCCTAACTGCCACTATGGACCACGTCATAAAAACAAAATCTGCAGTGAGATATAGAAATGCTAACTACTCAGCTAATTGGATAATCTAATAAACAATATAAACTTGATTAATTCCGTGAAAAATAAACCATGCTCTCGTAAGACCAATCTAGTAGAGCCACAAAATCAACCACCCAACATGCTCTCTTTACGTCAACTGTATTTGCTGCACGGATACTGTGAGAAAGTTGATTCATTTTAGTGCGCATGATTCGTCCTTGCCCTAGAATGTAAACTTTCCCACACTAAACGTGCCTCTGATATACATTGAGTACCTCTTACGTAACCGGCTACTGATAATGTCGACGACCTCTCTTAACATATATTATTCTTCGATGAAAATCAGTTCTCACAAGCGCACAATCCATCGAAAGAAGACGAGGTTAAATATTTCCCTTCTGGAATTCAGTCCAGTAAAGTACGAATCTGAGCAATCTAGGTAAACCAAGATGGTAAATCAGGGGAATACCATCTAGACGTAACGCTATGAAAACTTCGTGCGAATTGTTCGCCGATATTATACGAGATCCCATATTAGGCCAATCACGGCAATTTCTACCCTCTTTCTTCGACAATGATTGACTTTTAATTGTCGGAGATTAACATCTTTGCACTGCACAATCTTTTGGTATTTTCTATCTCCTAACAAAACCAGACCTTTCGGCGGGAGTAAACTCTTTGATCTTTACGGTTTCCCACGCACACTGTTTGGAAATGATGCCATATTTCGTCTTCACGAATCTGAGCAATCTAGGTAAACCAAGATGGTAAATCAGGCGAATACCATCTAAACGTAACGCTACGAAAACTTCGTGCGAATTGTTCGCCGATATTATACGAGAATCCATATCAATCACGGCAATTACCCTCTTTCTTCGACAATGATTGACTTTTAATTGTCGGAGATCAACATCTTCGCACTGCACAATATTTTGGTATTTTCTATCTCCTAACAAAGCCAGACCTTTCGGCGGTAGCAAACTCTTTGATCTTTACGGTTTCCCACGCACACTGTTTGAAAATGATGCTATATTTGGATACTGTTTCACGTGCTACCGTGTGTAATTACTGCAGGCGTGATTTTGAAATTGTTACACCCAGTTATCCACCTTATTGGCTAACAAAAGTAATTTCAAATGCTCACGGGATATTAGGGCTGAATTCAGATATAATATTCCGTGATATTGTATCTGAGTTTACTGAGATTGGAATTTGTGTAACGTTACTGGGTTTTTTAATAACAAGCGACCGGAGCGATACTGTAAACAATAACAAAGATAATTTTCAAACAACTATACAATGTTTTCAATAAAACCAAAACGGCTACTAAAACAGTAACGAAGGTCTGAAACTGATTTTAGGAGATAATAAAAACAACAACACAGAACTAAAATTGAATGTAGGAGTTATCTCCCTTTGCTGAACTTTACAATAAAGTGTTTTGGACCGCCTCTTCGCTATCAAACGAAGGATTTTCTTAATATATAAATATGTTTAAATATGGCTATCGCATGATCCGGAAATATTGAACTTTACGTGAAAAGTAATTAAAGCTCTTCTTTTGTTGCAAGGTTTTGAGTTATCATTTTTTCATTGCCTTTTCGAGTCGTTCCCAGAATATCTTTTGTTCTGGGGGACTATCCGACCATACCAGAAAAGTAATCCGGTGCCACAGATTGAGGACAACCTTGGGCATCTGTCTGACGGGTATGTCCTCGAGAAGTATGGCTATCATCAGGTTGTCTCCCCCTTCTCTGACGGATCTCATGCCTGCCATCTCGATCTCATACTCGCCCCAGTCACAGGTCACAATTTTTTCTGTTATCACCAACAATGTTTTTCTACTCACGTTGATGGCATCCACGATGTTTTGTTGTATCGGCTGCCCGGCAGGAAAGTCTCTGTGATGAAGGCAGAGTTTACACTGATTCCTGCCTTCTTCGAGAAACGGTCGGAGACTGTGAACCACCCAGCGGTAATCTTGGTGATTGTAGCACACAAATCCGTCATATTCAAAATCGTGCGCGATGGGATCGTAACCGTTACGACATTGAGTGAAAAACCAGTATCGAATGTGCCATCTGAAACGGTAGGCCAATGCGCTGAAAACAACGAGTAAAACCACAACTGAACAAGCAACTATAGAAAAAATTATCCAAAACCGGCTGACGCATCGAATTTTCAAATCTTTCAGCTCATTGTTCAAGGCATAGAATGCCACAGTAGTTCCGTTAGTGACGGAACAGTTAAGACGTCTACCCCTAACCAAGTCAACATCAGTATTAAGAACCCAGTCCACAAAACGTAAAGTTTCACATGTGCAAGATAAAGGGTTGCTAGATATATCCAGGCCAAATCGGGAGCCATGTTTTATAGCTTCTAAATTCAGCTGATCGAAATATCTCATCTCTTCCGGTTGAAGGTACGAAATGACGTTTTCAGAAAGGTCAAGAAAACGAAGGTTGGGGACATTTAGCACAGCAACCGGAACAGACAGAAATTTATTGCTTTTTAAATATATCACTGATAAATTTATCATGGGCTTGAAGATATCGGGATGAATTCGAAGAAAATCGTTTCTGGACAAGTCAATGTAGCGCAACCGGGTTAGCCACTGAAATATATCGCCTTTTTGGTACTCCTCCAGGCCAATATTCAGTCTTGATTCTCGAAATGTTAAGATTGTCAGATTTGGAAAATTCTGGAAGAATCTTGGCGAGATCCGTGAACAGTCGGATCCGGATATGTTAACGATCACTAAGCCCTCCAATCCTGTGATTAAACATCGGCAGTCTGTTATGGAGTTATAAGATGCGTCCAGATTCCGTAGACGCTGTGCGCCAGTGAATTCTATATTATGTTGACCACAGGTTTTCCACGTGATCAAGCGACTAACATTCAGTGAAATCACTGTATGGGGAAATGGCACGGAGTTCGAATTCCTTTTCCACATATTTTTGTAGTCATGGTTTCCGTTGATGAGTCCTCTGTCAGATTCCTGAGCAAACCCACCGCTGATATCTACCCATTCCAAGTGCCTTATTGTCAAAACGACGAAGAGTAGAAATGTTGAAGGTATTATTCTAATAGCGTGTTTTTGCATCCGGAACTTTTGCAGGCATTCCGGGTTCCCGAATGTTGGGGGATACTGGTTGTCGACAACAAATATATAGTTAGAAGAAATATCTATATATTTCACACATATGTTCTTCAGGTGCTTTGTGTTATTGGAAGACAACTGGAAATTTTCAAATTTTGTATCTGCTGAATTAACGTGCTGCAGGCTTATCTCGCTCATATTCCTACCTGTAAAGCTATATAAACTGGCCAATGCTCTATTTAGAGTTAAATCCTGATTATAGGTAAGGTCCAAGATGGATAGGCCGTGTAGAGGTTCGAAGGCACCAGGTTCAATATAAGTAATTCTACAGTAAATCAAACGTAACTCACGTAATACCGATTCAAACCCATCAAACGTGGAATTAGTTATCTTGTTCAAATTGCATCCGTACCACGTACTACCTGATGATAACGTCTGTAGATGACGCAGCTTTCCAAAACAATCTCCAAATTTGATATTTGGAGGAATGTCCGTGTATAGTTCTCTTAGATCTTTCATTTCTTGTAATGCTGTACGGGGACAAGACGGTTTCTCATGCACTGACACACTTGTGGCATCTGTGTTACCTTCTATGTGCAGGATTCGAAGGTTCGGAATGTTCCGCATTAGAGGTGGTGTGTACGTATCCTTACTGAGCGGTAGTTTGTTGAACCCGAGATTCAGATTTTTCAAACGCCTCAGACCTTCGAAGGCATTAACTTGCAGTAAGACAATCTGATTGAAAGACAGATCAAGGAAACTCAACGAAGTTTGTCGGCGGAAAGTCCCATTTTTGATCATCGTAAGGGCATTGTGACTCAGGTCTAACCACTGAAAGTCGTCTGGGAATGTAGAGTTGGGAACGTCGTGAAACCCTCTATGGCTGCAATCTAGTCCTGGACCCGGTTGAATCTGGCAGCCGCTTGGAGTGAACTTAGCCCCATGTAGTAATGCTAATGTTCTAGACCCCATCTCTACTGACGTAGACAGACCTGCTACTGCTACACACACGAGAAGGAGAGTGAAAACTTTCCCATGAACACTCATGATAACGGTAGCTAATTAAAATCTTTAACCAAAAAATGATTTGGTGTCTATTCACCTCGATTTCTTCAGCATCAACGCATTCTATTCTTCTGCAGAGTTCACGCTACGATAATGAAAGTCCGGTGATGACTTTCACAGGTCACGCAATTCTTCAAGTGCGACCCGTGAATACAATGCTGAACATCCTGTGGGCTATAAATAAATTAATGTATGGAAGGCAATCAGGCCCAAAATGAAATGTGAATCTGTGATCAAACAAATACGGAATAAAACTATAGTAGGGACAAGAGCCTAATTGGCACCATGTGCAACGTTAATAAAATTAAATCTAAGAGTCTTCCCGGTTTCAGTGAGGTACTGGTGGGCAGTGACCTTGACCGTTGACATTCTGACCTCTGACCTTTGTACCCGACATATCGCTTCCCACTGATGGAATGGTTTTCAGATTGTATTATCCCCAGTGGCCTTGACCTTTAACATTAGACCTCAATAGGTTTCTTGTTTGAAATCAGGTTTTCCTGAAGTTTCACAATCCGTATCTTTGGACTGGAGTAGTAGCATAATAAACAATGTTTCCAATAATTTCCTGGTAATAGCATAAACAATGTTTCCAATAATTTCCTGTTAACAGCATAAACAATGTTCCAGTAATTTCCTGTTGGGGCGAGCCGTGACGTTGGCCTACGACCGGTTTGACCGGTATCTGTCATACCGTTTCTCACCTTTGACAGTTTTGGTACGCCAAATCTGCGTGACTCCTGAGTTATCCTGGTGAAAGGAGTCCAAATAAAGTCGGGAGGAGAAGGGGATGAAAGAGAGAAGGAGACGGTATATTCCGCAGTATTGGTTGGTTTACACAATAATCCATGTTAATCCTTGAACAATAATATCTTGCCCCGATAGCAGCGACAGGTACATTGACAAGCGGGGCACGGTGTGAGATCCGGTTCGTTTTCCTGGCCTCTCTCTTATCTGTTTAACCTGGGGCGGTTTCTTAACTATATATAACTGGAGTAAATATGATAAATTTGAATCGAGATTTCGAACTATATTCCTAATAAAGAACGAATAATCTTACATTTATGATAATTTTGGCAACTTCAGGTCGAAAATAGTGCAGTTATCATCGATTACAAATATTGTCTAGGCTAAAGAGATAGCGAGGACCCCGATTAACGAACCAGAACTGATGATGTCAACCACGTGTCAGTGCACCACCCGCTGCTATGGGAACAAGATAGTATTGTCTATGGCGCAAACTCCGAATGAAATTATCGCCATTCCATTGAAAGATATTGGTGTTTTAACGAATGAATAATAATCTTTGATTCCCGATATAATTGACGTTAATACTTGGACAAAAGATCTGCCGTTACGCAGCGGCATGAACATTGGCGATATTGTTTTTCGTAAAGTCTTCTCCCGCCTGTGCCTACAGCATAGGAAATATTTGAATCAATGAAAACTGATGATTATTTCCGGCATAAGGTTGCCAAAATTATTACCAATGTAAACATAATTGTCCTTTCTTGGTATTTTAGGATAATTTGATGCATATTTACCGTATTTACACCAGCTATCTAAGCATAGTTAAAAATATGTTGTAGGTGTAGGCTGGAGAGGAACTACAAATGTATGCCGGGAGTCACGCGTCAATGCACCTGTAGTTGCGCCTTGGAAAATCTTTTGTCTAAGGAATGATACTTTTTCGGGAATCCGGCATTAGACTGAAGAGAAGCAGGATACAAGACCTAGTCGATTAGAAGAAGTGTGATGTACGTGTACCGGTAGTTCTACTCACGAAACGGTCTTGACATTTCCTGGTCGAGCAGATTCTCAAAATTGAAAGTGTAAATAGATTTATATACATCCTGTATCACTAGCATATTCACATGCGGTTATTTCAGACCTTTTTGCATGCACAATTAACTTTCTTCAGCGTATCCGCCATAACAAGGACCAGCCGTTGCTCTGTTGTTATTATTAGTAGTTTCGAATCCCGTTCAGGAACTCATGACCTCTCGTAATATGCTGACATTAAACGAATTAAGCGCCTGACAATGTGTCGTATATTCAGTCCCCTCTGTATGTTTGGAATTCAAATATTCGTATCCGTATATGTTTTGATATTCCCATGTCATTTCCACCCGGATTTTTGCTGTTTTGAATTGCAATACCGGTTGCCTATTATTTTATCGTTTTTTACATATACTGCTTGTTACGAATGAAATTCGGTGGAATATACGCTAGTATTTCGGTGGTGGAACTAATGAAATCAATGGCGATAATACTTTATAAGTAATCTGTAACATGTTGACTGACACTGAGATAATTTTAAACAGCTTAAACTTCAAGCATGGAATATATCTCATTAGTCCGCCCGATAAAACTATAGGATACTAGTATGTGCTCGAGAATTAAGTGGCTAAAGTCAATCTCCTTGTCTCAAAAGCTTATAGACGGTGTGTTCTTGTTAACCCTATATGCATGTTCTGATTCACAGATCAGTGTCATTTGCGTACACTTTTTGCGAATCGTGTGTCCCCATTATCGCGGAACGATATCCGGTACTTTCTGTTCGGTCTTCGTCCGGCGGAGAACAGACTGGAGAAATCTGATAAATTACAGGTTTTCATACCACTTCGGAAATAGATATTGCCTGGGCTTACAAAAGATATAGATATGAGTAACTTTCGTATCACCCAAAAGGTGTTGTAGATCTGTAATTTTGAGCAAGTAGGGCAGCACATGACTCGAAAATGGCGGGTTACGTTTGGGTTACGTCGGCAGAGTTTCGCTGATTGGCTGACAACATCACGTGGTGTTGATTTTGGGGATTTCGCTCTTATAGTTGCCGAAAGTAGGCTGATAATGGATACACACGATCCCAGGGTCAATCTTATCGCGTGTAGATGACCCAGGTGGTTACAGGTTAAGTACAATGTCAGCAAAATTGTAACTCTCCTGTGTGGGGAGATCAATTTAGTTGATACCCAGAGGTTATGGTAGGGTCAATACCAGTCAGGGATATCAGAATATATGATCCTGTATATTACTGGTTTCAATTCTGTGGCAAAGATGTACTAGATTTAGACTAAAGTGCATTTCTCTTCGTTTATAAAGTGGTTCATCGAACAGAGAATAAGGACAGAGAGTAAGCCTCGGGGAATGTAAGTCCACAAGCAGAAACTCATCACATAGAGATAGCAATTAAACAATCCTCTGTTTAAAGCGCCGTGGTTACAAGTAGTAACCAAAACACCGTTCGAGCCAGTGGCTCGTCACTGCGCATGCGCAGGAATTGTGGAGTGGGTGTGCGCGGGAGTGTTGTGCGCAGGTATGACGTCACTTCCGGTCTGGGTGAATGGGGCGTGACCTGTGAACATGATAGGACATGTACTGACCTGTCTGTGGGGTTTTTCCACAATTTCGGTGACGTCCGTGTCTTTTCTGTGATGTCCGTGTCTCTTCGGTGACGTCCGTGTATTTTCGGTGACGTCCGTATCTTTTCGGTGACGCCCGTGTCTTTTCGGTGAGGTCCGTGTCTTTTCGGTGACGCCCGTGTCTTTTCGTTGAGGTCCGTGTCTTTTCGGGTATGTATCAGGGTCTTGAGGAAGGCGACTGTATGTGGCGAGTTGTATGTGTTTTTTTCGGTGACGATGGAAAAACCCCACAGACAGGTCAGTACATGTCCTATCATGTTTCCTACCCAGGTCATGACTCCAGGTCACGCGACGTCACAGAAAAAACACATACAACTCGCCACTCGTTACTACTGTTACATTCAAAATGACGATTGCTTGGCCTATTCCGTCGAAGACATAATACCTCGCGCATTAATGGAGTAAGGACTTTACAGCTCTCAGCTGTAAATCGTGGTCCGCCGCGCATGAGGCACATCACACGCAATCTGATTAAAACTCAGACTTAATAAACCGCTCCTCTGTCGGACATGTCTGGGACAGTCCCTATCTTAAATCTATCGCGCATGTCAGACTGGCGACCAATCACAGTCCAACTTCGACAGGCGAAGAGGTGCCTTTTTTCAGTGGCGGTGAAGTTCAAGAGCGAGATCGCAAATATGGTGTGCCATGAATTTGACGTGCCCGCATTTAAGCAGGAGGAACTACAGATGCTTTCTTGCATGCTACGTACTGTATAGCCGTTCTCCCTACCGGCTACGGTAAATCTTTATGTTGCCGAGTGTACGGACCAGGCGCAAAGAAAACCCAGACAGCTGACGACGTTCTTGCTCTCAATTCCAGTCCATGAGCGATAAAAAAAAAAGATTATTATTTGCTCCCCGTTGCTCTCTTCAATGACAGACCAGGTGAAAAGATAAAGGGATATTTCTTGCACTGCTGGATATATAGGTACGGTTATTTTGTTTCATAAATTCAGTTCATAACAGCATCGCAACAACACCGTTAATATTACTGACAAATTGTTGAAGAAATCTTCGCTGTGAAACCAACCGGACAAGTCCATTTTTACCCACAGGAGGAACTGCACTAGGGGAAGTAACTCATCCCGCATATTTTGCAGTGAAAGCAGAAGAAAGAATTATCTACCCACTCTCCGGCTCCTTTGGGCGAAAATGGACTTTCCCGGTTGTCAGCAGTTGCTCAGACGATATAAACTTTGGAGATTTCAAAAATAATTTCTAATCTCAGGGAAATATTTTGGATGACAAATAATTGCACAGAAAGAGTTTGAAATATATGGTGAGTTTCGACAGCTTATTTTTCGACAGCTTGTGTTATATTAACTGATAAATCCACGAAAACCTCGCCGTAGCGTAATGTGAATCAGACAGTAGATAAGCAGACACACTATACTACGAGGCGTCTCATTGAGCGACTATTTGACCCGGAAACTATTTGATTCGGAGTTCATCTGACGGATTTGTTATAGGGACTGTCCCAGATCTTAATTAGCGACATGCCCGACATAGGAGCGGTTTATTAAGTCTGAGTTTTAATCAGATTGCATCACATGTGTTTCCGCTCACATAGTCCTCATCGTATTTCTCCCTTATCAGGAGACAAAATATATATCCAAATGAAATGGATATTCCTTTGATTCTACCCGGTCAGGATCTCTTCTAATCTGTGTTTCTCCTGGTTTTTCTTCTCGAGCTGATCTCCATGGTAACGGAAGTCATACAGCTGACATGCGCTGTTCGGAGTTTCGGCGTGATGCTTTGCTTTCAACATGGATGCCAATATGGATTCCTGGCAGTGCGCCACGAGTTACTAATGTCCTACATTATCGGAGACCGTGTCGAGTGTCGACTGACCCTGCCCTCATTCAATTTACATATAGCCCTACACCAAAACATCATTTCAAAAAATGATTAGTCGTACAAGACATTCCTTATCAGCATACTTTACAAAATACTGAGATATTTAATTTTGCAAACGTCAATGTGCGTGATCATTATTTGATTCCGAAGAACAAACGTTTCTGTTTTGTTTTCAAACAAACGACCGTTTGTAATGTTGTTGTTGTTGTTGTTGTTGTGAAGAGATGAACAGCTATTTAATTACCGGTAGTCACCGATTGTTTGTTTTCTTTTGTCTGCGAAATCTCACAAATGCAATGCAGTTGATTAATTCCGGTTAATTCAAGTTGTTGCGATACGGAATAGTTCGGATAAGCTCACACTTTCAATCTACGTCAAACGATACATGGATTGGTGAAGACACACTGTGTGGAGAATGCCAGGGCGGTTTTTTTTTTATTTTTTTTTTTCGCCCTGTTTCAATCTCGCGTTCGGCTATTTCCGTATTGGCGGAACTTAGCCTCTCACATAGAACGCACAACTCCCCATCCGTGGGGAGCATATGGCGATCCAGTAGTGAGCCGGCTACGAAAAAAATGCATTTGGTAATCGAGCGATCCGATCGCATTTTATTGTGAACTCAAGTTAATTTTAGCCAAATGAACATAATTCATTCAAATTATACAAAACTATTTCTATTTTTTTTTTTTTTTTTTTTGTAAACCCTGGACGAACCATTGGGCGTTTATTCTTACATTAGGTGTCACGATTTTACATTTTCCGACACATCCTCAAGTGCATGACAAAGAGGAAAACGGTTGTCAGAAGAATAAATAAGTGCCCTTTTGTTGATTTGAAACTTTTTGATGTTTGTACTATGGAATGCTGTAGTGTGGTATTTTAATGTATTTTAAGTCATTTCCTTGCATACAAATACTGATTTAAAAAAACACATCATGAATAACATCATAAGGTCATCCTATAATATATTTCTACGCTATTAGTTAAGTGTCGAGGTCTGCCAGGGGACCCCACTTTTTCAGGAAATGTTCCTTATTGTTGTTCTTTTCGGCAATTAATTCTTCTATATGTTTTGTTCGGAAAATTGCCGATCTTGCTGCTGTCCAATTGGGCTTCCTAGAGCATCAGCTTGAGATGTAAATACATTTTTTAATCGGTAAGAAAATATGGCTTAGGAGACATGTCTTTTTGCCTGCTTCCCCCAGAATTACTTCTGTCCCAGTTAACCTATCTTGTAGTAAATTCAAATTTTCCCCCAAAGGATAAAGTCGTTCCATATGATTTGTGCAAAACGACATTTCCAAAGCAAATGGACTATGGTTTCTTTCTCTTCCGAGCAGAAGGTACAGTTTGCTGACGGTATTCTGTGCCATTTTTCTAAGCAATGATTGTTGACTAAAATTTTATGTACAATTTGATACTGAAAGTATTGTAGCCAAGTTTCTGATGAGGTTTTCCACACAGATTGATATACCTCTTGCCAATTAATATCACTCCCCTCCCCTTCCCTCTCTAGCTCGTCCTGCCACTTCATCTGGGCGTTTAATGGGCCTAACTTGACATGATCCAAAAGCATTTTATATACAAACTTTGAGCATTTTTGATTTATCAAATTTGTTTTGATTTGAGGACTTTCGGGTCTCAGCAATTTCTCTATTTTCATAGTTGGGAATTTTGCCAGATACGATTTGACATTGGCTACGATTGCGAAGTAAAGAAGAAAATTGTTAGTTTGTATATTGTATTTTGACTTTGAGAATATTTTTGAATGAGAGAATGTCGCTGTCTGTTGTTAGCAGATCATTTACAAATGTTGCTCCATGCGAGCACCATTCGCCTATCTCGCGCCAATCACAGAAATATTTCTATGTTTAGTTGAATAATAGCAATCTATGCCCACAACTGGACTAATTTCCGCCAATACGGAAATAGACGAATGCGAGATTGGTTCCGCCGAAAATTAATTGTGCGCATGATAAGATAAAATTCGTTATTGTACTGATCATCCCATGTGGAACAGAGTACAAAACACATAAAAAGTAGAACAAATAAGAAAGTAACGAACAGGTGCGACGTTTCCGTTTCCGCTCCCAGAAACCCACTAGGCCAGAGATCACTTTCGCAGCTAAAGTGAGTTCTGGGGCTAGATTGGCCCTGTTTAAGTGAATGAGGGCAGGATCGGTCGATTGGCAGGAGGGGAGATAACCCTGTTTGGAGGTTGCAGACGATTGTGGCCAAACCGGACCAGCTTGTATGTTAGGGGATTTGATTGGGGATTTGTTGTAGAGAGTAAGCAGGTAGTGTGTCCAAACATTTTTTTCGTATCGCAGCGTACGGAGAGACGGATTGCAAAAACGTTCGAATAAAGGTCAGCAACACAATACGTTTGCATGGGAAGTTTAATTACATCAGTATATTCAATTCCCATAAATCATGGCATCAAGCATGCATTTAACATCTTCATTTTATCCAGCCAATTTCTACGTTCCCACTTGGGAGCGTAGAAATTCGCTTGATAAAATGAAGATGGCATTTACATGAATCCATGGTGAGTGAGTGAATAATAGGATTTAACGTCACTTTCAACATTATTTCAATCTTATCGCGGCGAACCAACTAAGCACCACCTAGTAGGGTCCAGGATTGCATTTCCGTGACCATTCTCTGGCTAAGATGTTTTGACGGTTGATTTGACTTCTATGGACCTTTTATAAAAAATTTAGCCCCCAGGTCCCTCCCAAAAATCCCGGGATTTTTTGCCAGAGGGCAAAATCCAAGATGGCCGCTGGCGCCATTTTGAAAAATTAACTTTTGAACCAGAGCATCTAGAATCATGTATGAAGACACTTTTTCGGGTGAGTCGACCACGAGGATTCCGATTCTGACATCAGTTTGACGTTATGTCATCATTTTGTCCGAGAAATCCAAGATGGCCGCCATCCGGTAGAGAGAAAACGTAACTTTTGAACGGCAGCACCTAGGATCATGAATGAGCACATTATTTCAGCTAAATCGATGCGCTGATGCATTTTATGAAGGTGACAGATTGATTTAAAGTCAAGGTCACGTGGTAGGGTCAAGGTCATTCAAAGGTCATTCTTCATATAATGGGCACGTAATTGAGGTCCTGGACCCAACTAGTATAAAGGGAGCGGGAACTGGCCATTTTATTTAGACAAATGACAACATAACACAAAACAGATTTAGAAGTCACCAATTGTACTTTCATGTTATACTACACATTGGTAGGACACTGTAACTGATGAGTCAATATGACATTGAGAGACATAATCAGTCCGATTCAGAGCATTCTGCCTCACTAGATTCTGAATCATCAGATTCCGATGAATCCCCCCTCATCTGTACATCATAATGTCCCTCATCTTCATCATACTCCTTCTCGCTTTCATCTTCCTCGTTCTCTTTAGCTGGCCGTGATACAGGTAGATGCGTCGGTAGAGCAGTTCGCGTGTGACGGACAGGGCGACAGCGACCACCAACCAGCTCCCAGCCATGTCCGAGTGGCGAGGGATGCTGCTTCAGGGAGGGGTGGCGCACTAGGTACGCCAAGTAGTTGGCGCGGTGGCAGTGTTGGCGTAGGCTATCTGCGTCTGGAGGGAGACGGACGAATGATTTCTTTTTCATTCTCTTCCACTTTGCGGCACGGGCCTCAGCCATGGTGGTACTCTTGTTGTCACCGTAGATGACCTGTCGTGTGAACTCGAAGAGCTCCTCTACCACCTCCTCCTCAAGGTTCAGGCTATCTCCACACCGCGAGAGCTGCCGTCGTGCCACAGGGCTATTCGCCACCTGGTTATACACCGACATCTTACCCTTGCCGTAGAAGCCGGAGTTGGCATCACAGCCTGTCACATAGTGCAGCTGCACAATACAGTGTGCCATCTCGTCAGGCACCAGCTCACGGCAGAAGACGGTCTCCTGCTTTCTCTTGATACAGAGCATACCGGGCAGCTGCTGCGAAATGACCGCTGCCGCGACATAGGCATCGGTATCAGCCGCATCAATGACAACAGGGCCACTGTAGCCTGACTCGCGCAGAACTGCATAAGCGCAGAAGAGGACAGTGTCAGCCTCAGACTGATCAAAGCTGTAGTTCTGCATCGGTTGCTGGGTTGACAAGTTGGTGCAGTGGGAGCCAACAGAGTAGACAATTTCTGCATCAACACTTTGAGCAAGGTCGGTCAGGTAGATGCGTATTAGTTTTTGCAGCCGCCCCTTGTTGCTGACGCTACACAGCAGTGTTTTGAACGCTCTGGCAGAGGGGAAGGGGTCGCCCAATTTCATGTAGGTGTTGGGGACATGTGCCTTACCCTGTACCCGCAGGTCTCGCTCATCATCCTTAGTCGAGTATGCTGCGTCTCGTCGACATGGGCATGATCTGGAGGATGGCAACTCCATCAGCAGAAGATCGGCAGACGCAAGATGGCACCCCATACAAGTGGTCAGACTACGTCCACAAGGTGTCATCCATCATCCTTGCCCGCCATGGTAATGCTGACCGTATCATCTGTGTGAACGACCCGTACGACGCAGCATACTCGACTAAGGATGATGAGCGAGACCTGCGGGTACAGGGTAAGGCACATGTCCCCAGCACCTACATGAAATTGGGCGACCCCTTCCCCTCTGCCAGAGCGTTCAAAACACTGCTGTGTAGCGTCAGCAACAAGGGGCGGCTGCAAAAACTAATACGCAGCTACCTGACCGACCTTGCTCAAAGTGTTGATGCAGAAATTGTCTACTCTGTTGGCTCCCACTGCACCAACTTGTCAACCCAGCAACCGATGCAGAACTACAGCTTTGATCAGTCTGAGGCTGACACTGTCCTCTTCTCCGCTTATGCAGTTCTGCGCGAGTCAGGCTACAGTGGCCCTGTTGTCATTGATGCGGCTGATACCGATGCCTATGTCGCGGCAGCGGTCATTTCGCAGCAGCTGCCCGGTATGCTCTGTATCAAGAGAAAGCAGGAGACCGTCTTCTGCCGTGAGCTGGTGCCTGACGAGATGGCACACTGTATTGTGCAGCTGCACTGTATGACAGGCTGTGATGCCAACTCCGGCTTCTACGGCAAGGGTAAGATGTCGGTGTATAACCAGGTGGCGAATAGCCCTGTGGCACGACGGCAGCTCTCGCGGTGTGGAGATAGCCTGAACCTTGAGGAGGAGGTGGTAGAGGAGCTCTTCGAGTTCACACGACAGGTCATCTACGGTGACAACAAGAGTACCACCATGGCTGAGGCCCGTGCCGCAAAGTGGAAGAGAATGAAAAAGAAATCATTCGTCCGTCTCCCTCCAGACGCAGATAGCCTACGCCAACACTGCTACCGCGCCAACTACTTGGCGTACCTAGTGCGCCACCCCTCCCTGAAGCAGCATCCCTCGCCACTCGGACATGGCTGGGAGCTGGTTGGTGGTCGCTGTCGCCCTGTCCGTCACACGCGAACTGCTCTACCGACGCATCTACCTGTATCACGGCCAGCTAAAGAGAACGAGGAAGATGAAAGCGAGAAGGAGTATGATGAAGATGAGGGACATTATGATGTACAGATGAGGGGGGATTCATCGGAATCTGATGATTCAGAATCTAGTGAGGCAGAATGCTCTGAATCGGACTGATTATGTCCCTCAATGTCATATTGACTCATCAGTTACAGTGTCCTACCAATGTGTAGTATAACATGAAAGTACAATTGGTGACTTCTAAATCTGTTTTGTGTTATGTTGTCATTTGTCTAAATAAAATGGCCAGTTCCCGCTCCCTTTATACTAGTTGGGTCCAGGACCTCAATTACGTGCCCATTATATGAAGAATGACCTTTGAATGACCTTGACCCTACCACGTGACCTTGACTTTAAATCAATCTGTCACCTTCATAAAATGCATCAGCGCATCGATTTAGCTGAAATAATGTGCTCATTCATGATCCTAGGTGCTGCCGTTCAAAAGTTACGTTTTCTCTCTACCGGATGGCGGCCATCTTGGATTTCTCGGACAAAATGATGACATAACGTCAAACTGATGTCAGAATCGGAATCCTCGTGGTCGACTCACCCGAAAAAGTGTCTTCATACATGATTCTAGATGCTCTGGTTCAAAAGTTAATTTTTCAAAATGGCGCCAGCGGCCATCTTGGATTTTGCCCTCTGGCAAAAAATCCCGGGATTTTTGGGAGGGACCTGGGGGCTAAATTTTTTATAAAAGGTCCATAGAAGTCAAATCAACCGTCAAAACATCTTAGCCAGAGAATGGTCACGGAAATGCAATCCTGGACCCTACTATTCCTGTTGCTTCAAAGAAGAAATCTTTGAAGCAACATGGAACCGGACACCCTCCATCCACGCACTAAAATCCATATCCACATGGGCAACGTAGATGAAGGCGACCTGTCCAACATAGGAACAAATATAAAATGTCAACAAGATCAATATCAACAAGATCAATAATATCAATAATTACTTTGCGAGGAAACTATGCCACACAATTGTATCCTCCTAGGGTTTAGGCTGATTCAACCTAAAATTTTGTTGTTTTTTTCTACGAATTTCTACTTGTTTATGAGTGCATACTAATTTCTACCTATTTATGAGTGCATACGAATTTCTACGTATTTATGAGTGCATACTAATTTCTACGTATTTATGAGTGCATACGAATTGGGACTCATCAAATAATGAAGATTTTCCATCTTTGCTTCACATCTGCTGGTCATATTTATTTAATCAGTAATACGCCTCTACAAACATTGGTATCATTGCATGATTAAAACAAAAAAGTAGTTACTCACAAATGAACATTTTGGTTCAATTTTATTTCAAACACTATTAATGTATTTATTTAATAGGCAGCGATATTTAACAAGATGTGAATCTGAATAGAGATAGCAGTTGATTTCCACATTACTCCCATTTCCTATGTTTGTTACTTTCTTCGCATATATAATTTGAAACAATACTCTGGGCGGATATTCTTTAATGGACGAAGGCTGAATTATGAAAGAAGGACCAGAGTAGTATACAATACGTAAATTGGCGTAATACCCCCTCACTGCGCATGCGCAGAACCTTGTGTGACGTCATAAGTGTATGGGCATTGGGGGGTTATTGGGGGGTTGGGGCGGTATTGGGGAGGTGTGCACATGCGTGATGTGTGGGAGGTGGGTACAGGATGGCCGCCAGTGTCATGTGTGGGAGGTGGGTACAAGATGGCCGCGAGTGTGAGTGAGTGCAAGATGTGGGAGGTGGGTACAAGATGGCCGCGAGTGTCATGTGTGGGAGGTGGGTACAAGATGGCCGCGAGTGTGAGTGAGATGTGGGAGGTGGGTACAAGATGGCCGCCAGTGTGAGTGACATGTGGGAGGTGGGTACAAGATGGCCGCCAGTGTCATGTGTGGGAGGTGGGTACAAGATGGCCGCCAGTGTGAGTGAGATGTGGGAGGTGGGTACAAGATGGCCGCGAGTGTCATGATGTGGGAGGTGGGTACAAGATGGCCGCGAGTGTGAGTGAGTGCAAGATGTGGGAGGTGGGTACAAGATGGCCGCCAGTGAGTGGAAGATGTGGGAGGTGGGTACAAGATGGCCGCCAGTGTGAGTGGAAGATGTGGGAGGTGGGTACAAGATGGCCGCCAGTGTGAGTGAGATGTGGGAGGTGGGTACAAGATGGCCGCGAGTGTGAGTGAGATGTGGGAGGTGGGTACAAGATGGCCGCGAGTGTGAGTGAGATGTGGGACAAGATGGCCGCCAGTGAGTGGAAGATGTGGGAGGTGGGTACAAGATGGCCGCCAGTGAGTGAGTGCAAGAATTTTACAGGTACATGACCATATACAGGTGCCTTATACCATTGTATACAGGTGCCTTATACAGGTGCCTTATTGTATACAGGTACATCTGACCATTGTATACAGGTGCCTTATACCATTGTATACAGGTGCCTTATACCATTGTATACAGGTACCATTGTATACAGGTACATCTGACCATTGTATACAGGTGCCTTATACCATTGTATACAGGTACATCTGACCATTGTATACAGGTGCCTTATACCATTGTATACAGGTGCCTTATACCATTGTATACAGGTACATCTGACCATTGTATACAGGTGCCTTATACCATTGTATACAGGTACATCTGACCATTGTATACAGGTGCCTTATACCATTGTATACAGGTGCCTTATACCATTGTATACAGGTGCCTTATACCATTGTATACAGGTGCCTTATACCATTGTATACAGGTACATCTGACCATTGTATACATGTGCCTTATACCATGGTATACAGGTGCCTTATACCATTGTATACATGTGCCTTATACCATTGTATACAGCAGAAATTGTCTTTGTAACGTCTTATTGTGACATCATGGCATTATTGTTGTTTTGTGACACTGTGGAACTGTAAAAATTCCATGAATGGAAAAGAATGCCTATCAAACCTACGAGTATTGAACTGATCCAAATCAACAATGGCTGACGCCAATATTTAACCCAGAGAATGACACCCAAAACAGAAAATGTTTCAAACAGATAGTTCTACAGAATGTTGTTTGCTAATATTTTGAATGAATACTATAGTAATTGCATTTTACCAGTGACATAAGTTTCAGAACACAACAATATATATTTCTCAAAAAATCAAACAAAACGTTCTCAATAGATTAGTTGGGACACACAACTAATTTATGCCACGGTATCTATTTTTACAGCTGTCAACTGTTATGGTTTGGTCACTATGTTGCGATTCAACGCAAGTATAGTACTAGCTTACCTGATAAAAGAAGTTTAGTCCAGATGTATACCATATCTCCCATACTCCCGGATGTATAATGCATATCTGTGGCTGTTTTTTTCCTAGGTGGGATATAACACACCATGCATTTGTATGCTAATCGAAATTCACATATTTCCTTCGGTATATAAACCGGCGCACACGAGAGATATCAGCTGAGCTAACGGCCTCAATTGTCTGTCAGCTCTGTTGTTGTTTCAGCGCACACGGTGAGCAAAAGTTTCAAGAAATTGATTTCAGTTCCCGCATAACGTCTTCTTCAAGTCCATTTTGAAGAGTCGAGCGTATGAATCGAGTCAAAATAACATCCTGAGCTGTTTGGCTTGCGTTCACCGTACACACTCCGCGCGAGACGAAATTAGTTTAATATTTTTCCCCCGCCTCGCGGTTCAGCCAATGAACTATTAGAAAAGCATATGTGTGTGCATATTAATAAACCACGGGCGCCTAAAAAATGAACACATTTCATTACACTGTAGCGAATTGTTGCCATTGCACGTGTGAGTCAGTACGTTTTCATATCCACCTCAAATTGACACGGAGAATTTCATTGCCAGTAAAATTGTAAGTTCATTGCGGAAAGAATTGATATTCCATAAATTCCTGCGGGAAATAGGAAGTACACATATATAAAGAATATTGTCTTCACGTAAAAGTTTGTACATTTCAAAAAAAAAATTTTTCAAAACAAAAACAAAAAAATGTGAAGTAAAACCCGTCCTTCGGATGTGAAAGTTGTTTTGAACTGTAAACAAAATTTTATTTTGGGGTAGAGGGTCGAGTGAGGTATCATATTGAAGCTGACGTGAAATGCTTCACATTGATACCTCACTCGACCCCATTGCACCACTAGGGGCGCCTCTAACCCCAAAAAGGATATTTTGAAGATTACGCATGCGCAGAATGCTGATAGTTCAACCCACACCCAGTCTATCAGATGCGCCTTCACGTCACCTTCAATTTGATACCTCACTCGAACCGATTGCACCATTAGGGACGCCTCTAACCTCAAAAAGGCTATTTTTGAAGATTGATATTTTTCATATTATCTTCGCGCATGCGCAGAATTACCCTAATTCAAGCCCACACCCAAAATGCTCCTTCACGTCACCTTCAATTTGATACCTCACTCGACCCCATATTTTGAAGATTTTGATGTTTTGATGTTTGAGATGAAAAACATAACTAATACTGTTATATGGAAATGGAATAGGTCTTTGGATTATGGACGCGGATATTCTCTAATGGACGACGGCTGGATTATGAATGACGGACTAGACGCTTGTAATTCCGAAAGGGAACTTCTAACTATGCACAAAAAATTAAACACGAGAATCACAGCCCTGTGTTCGTTGAAAATAAATTCCCCACGCTTATGAAAATAAATTTTTATAAAGTCCATTATACCCTCGGACTGTCAATATTAAATTAATGGACATAACCCCCACGCTTATCACCAAATAAATTTTCCTACCCCTTATACCGGGGTTTTTAAAACAATTTTTAAAGTCCCTTATCCCTGGGACTATGTAATATTAAATTAATGAGGGGGATAGAGAAAAAAGAAAAATAAATCCTGTGTATATATATATAAGAGATTCGTTCTCACAAGAACGGTTGATAGTGGACAGGGGTTGTATTTTTGGGTGAATGCAGTTTGCTAAGAAAAGAGGGAAAAATGTGGGACATTCTTGCTTATATAATTGATGTGCTCAAGTTAAAAAAGCATCCTCTTTCGAAAGGTTTTTACCGTGATCGTGCTAATATCGGTATGTCGTACGGGCAGGTACATGATATGGTTGAAACTCTCGGTGGCTTGTTCGCCATACGTCTTGGTAATGGGTACCACCCGTAACAGAGGTGTGTTCACATCACCCACAATATGGCTGTCCACGGCGTCCGAGTAGACGTACAGTGCGTACATACCTACTTTCATATCCATCAAATAATCCCCGTCGACAATGGTGGCCCCCTTGTAGACGGAGTGAGGCATCCTTAACATTTGCTGTAGCATAGGACTGAGTTTCACATTCGCGTTAGCGGTCAGCATGATAGAGCTCCTGTCGTTGTGTACGTCGACATCGAACAATATCTCTCTCTTGATGTTCAAGGATATCAGGTGTGTTGCAGCACCCGTGCTGAACTTTAGGGCCTTGTACTCCATCAAGCCATTCAGACCCTGTATGAACGTCTGCGGTGTATCGTATTGGCCTTGGGGAGAATGAGTTTGTAGACTTTATCTTCGTAGGTCACTTCGTACCATACTTCTCCGTCTTGTACATTGTACCATGAATAAGGGTATTGAATATCCACCAGTCCACATTCCCAGCGTCCCGGTAAATGTAACGGTTGGGGTAATTGCGATGCCCGTACGACATACCGATATCAGCACATCATGAGAATTGTAGAAAAATGATCAAAACAGACCCTGGGATGACGGTACGAAAACACAAGCTAGGCGCCAATCTTTGCAATTTTTCCAAAGTCACGCGCGCAGTGAGGTCGTGTTGAAAAGTACCAGCGGATAATGTATCACTACACGCATACACACAAATCCCTGCAGAGTAGTGCCCCCTTATTCGTTTGGGACCCAAGAGTTATCCTTTTAGTTGCTCCTGGGTTTGACTATTTTTACAGCGGTAGGCGTGTTGTTTGGGAAATGATGAGCACTTCCCAGACGCTGTTAACCCTGCTAATGTATTATTTTTAATTCTCGTAGGTGTCCAGACTATTAATTGATGCACTCGGGGTGCGTCTAAAAAATTAATTGCCGTGTCAAATTAAATTTCCCAGGGATATTTTTTTATTTTAACCCTCCAGGCCATTTTCCCACCGCGGTGGAAAGTATTTCTCACCGCGGTGGAAAGTATTTCTCACCGCGGTGGAAAGTATTTCCCACCGCGGTGGAAAGTATTTTTCACCGCGGTGGGACTTCTTAAAATTAAACCGCCACACTGCTCTAATCGAGGGAAAAATGAAACTTCTCTACTCCGCCGTAGATACACATTCACACCGACAGGCATAAAATCGACTTCGGGTTCTTTGGATTGTAAGACACGTGTCAATTGCCTCCACCCGGGAAAAATGAAACTTCTCTACTCCGCCGTAGATACACATTCACCTTATCCGACAGGCATAGGCAAATCGACTTCGGGTTCTTTGGATTGTAAGACACGTGTCAATTGCCTCCACCCGTCCAGGCTTAAAATTAATTTGACTTCGATCGGGTGCTCTTCGATAAGGTGTAATTCATGTTGATATACTATAAGAAGGACCTTAGACGTGACTTGAAAGAACGCCAGCTCTTTCCCCCGCGATGCCATACTGAACAATGATAAAAATATTAACCCCACACACATCAACATGAATTACACCTTATCGAAGAGCACCCGATCGAAGTCAAATTAATTTTAAGCCTGGACGGGTGGAGGCAATTGACACGTGTCTTACAATCCAAAGAACCCGAAGTCGATTTTATGCCTGTCGGTGTGAATGTGTATCTACGGCGGAGTAGAGAAGTTTCATTTTTCCCTCGATTAGAGCAGTGTGGCGGTTTAATTTTAAGAAGTCCCACCGCGGTGAAAAATACTTTCCACCGCGGTGGGAAATACTTTCCACCGCGGTGAGAAATACTTTCCACCGCGGTGAGAAATACTTTCCACCGCGGTGGGAAAATGGCCTGGGGGGTTAAAATAAAAAAATATCCCTGGGAAATTTAATTTGACACGGCAATTAATTTTTTAGACGCACCCCGAGTGCATCAATTAATAGTCTGGACACCTACGAGAATTAAAAATAATACATTAGCAGGGTTAACAGCGTCTGGGAAGTGCTCATCATTTCCCAAACAACACGCCTACCGCTGTAAAAATAGTCAAACCCAGGAGCAACTAAAAGGATAACTCTTGGGTCCCAAACGAATAAGGGGGCACTACTCTGCAGGGATTTGTGTGTATGCGTGTAGTGATACATTACCCGCTGGTACTTTTCAACACGACCTCACTGCGCGCGTGACTTTGGAAAAATTGCAAAGATTGGCGCCTAGCTTGTGTTTTCGTACCGTCATCCCAGGGTCTGTTTTGATCATTTTTCTACAATTCTCATGATGTGCTGATATCGGTATGTCGTACGGGCATCGCAATTACCCCAACCGTTACATTTACCGGGACGCTGGGAATGTGGACTGGTGGATATTCAATACCCTTATTCATGGTACAATGTACAAGACGGAGAAGTATGGTACGAAGTGACCTACGAAGATAAAGTCTACAAACTCATTCTCCCCCAAGGCCAATACGATACACCGCAGACGTTCATACAGGGTCTGAATGGTATGATGGAGTACAAGGCCCTAAAGTTCAGCACGGGTGCTGCAACACACCTGATATCCTTGAACATCAAGAGAGAGATATTGTTCGATGTCGACGTACACAACGACAGGAGCTCTATCATGCTGACCGCTAACGCGAATGTGAAACTCAGTCCTATGCTACAGCAAATGTTAAGGATGCCTCACTCCGTCTACAAGGGGGCCACCATTGTCGAGGGGGATTATTTGATGGATATGAAAGTAGGTATGTACGCACTGTACGTCTACTCGGACGCCGTGGACAGCCATATTGTGGGTGATGTGAACACACCTCTGTTACGGGTGGTACCCATTACCAAGACGTATGGCGAACAAGCCACCGAGAGTTTCAACCATATCATGTACCTGCCCGTACGACATACCGATATCAGCACGATCACGGTAAAAACCTTTCGAAAGAGGATGCTTTTTTAACTTGAGCACATCAATTATATAAGCACAGAATGTCCCACATTTTTCCCTCTTTTCTTAGCAAACTGCATTCACCCAAAAATACAACCCCTGTCCACTATCAACCGTTCTTGTGAGAACGAATCTCTTATATATATATACACAGGATTTATTTTTCTTTTTTCTCTATCCCCCTCATTAATTTAATATTACATAGTCCCAGGGATAAGGGACTTTAAAAATTGTTTTAAAAACCCCGGTATAAGGGGTAGGAAAATTTATTTTGATAAGCGTGGGGGTTATGTCCATTAATTTAATATTACAGTCCGAGGGTATAATGGACTTTATAAAAATTTATTTTCATAAGCGTGGGGAATTTATTTTCAACGAACACAGGGCTGTGATTCTCGTGTTTAATTTTTTGTGCATAGTTAGAAGTTCCCTTTCGGAAAACATGGGTGGTTTTTAAAAAAACCTTTGGAATCTGTAGTAAATATAGCCATTTACTCCGTTGATTGGGCCGATATCCTAGCATCACAGACAGGACAGGTTACATATAGTAATTGACACTGTACAGGTGTGTTGTGGAACGGTATATAGGTGGATATCCCGGCTCGACGGTGAATGCAAATTTCACAAAGTCCCTGGTGTCCACATGGTCCGACCGCGTACTTTGCAAATTTGAACGAACACAGGGGTGTGATTCTCGTGTTAAATTATTTTGTGCTTTGCTAGAAGTCCCCCTTTCGGAACAGCTGGGTGGTTTTTAAAAAAACCGTTGGAATATGTAATATAGCCATATTACATCGTTGTTGACAAGGTCTGTTGTCTTCTTCTCTGAGCGCACACAGGACACGTCAAAGGAAGCAATTGACAAACTATCGGTTTATTCGCCTCTGCACACGATGGTATCTTAGCGTGGTGGTTGATGCAGCTTTCACACATACCCTGGTGCCCACAAGGGAATATAGCGAATTTGGAAAATGGATTCGCGCATTCTACACAATGGATATACAAATCTCTTTGACGCTCTGTGGTCCGTCCGACTGTTGTTGTTGTTAATGTCCATACATAATTGATTTCGTCTTGGATGTGACCTGCGCAACAGAATGGATACGACACCCTAGTGTAACTCCCTCACCTAGGCTTCACATGGATACCTCACTAGCTTCAATAAACTTTCATACCCTTCGGCCACCGCGTATGCGCAGAATGACGCTATTTCAAATCCGCTAGTCCAGGCAGATGCCCCTTCACCTAAGCTTCACTTTGATACCTCACTCGATCTCATTGCACCAGTAGTAACTCCCCTAGCTCCCAACACGGCTATTTCCATACCCTTGGGCCACCGCGCATGCGCAGAATGACGCTATTTCAAATCCGCTAGTCCAGTCTATCAGATGCTCCTTCACGTCACCTTCACTTTGATACCTCACTCGACCCCATTGGACCATTATTGGCTTCGCTAGCTCCAAAACGGCTATTTTCATACCCTCGGGCCACCGCGCATGCGCAGAATGCTGATAGTTCAACCCACACCAGTCCATCAGATGGCCCTTCATCTCACCTTCACATTGATACCTCACTCGGCTCCATCGGGCCACTAGGGGCGCCCCTAACGCCAAAAAGGCTATTTTTAAGATAAACATCAAAATCTGGTGTACGAAGATTTTTTTTATTTTAGAGGTAGTGGGTCGAGTGAGGTATCATATTGAAGCTGACGTGAAATGCTTCACACTGATACCTCACTCGACCCCATTGCACCACTAGGGGCGCCTCTAACCCAAAAAAGGATATTTTGAAGATTACGCATGCGCAGAATGCTGATAGTTCAACCCACACCCAGTCTATCAGATGCGCCTTCACGTCACCTTCAATTTGATACCTCACTCGAACCGATTGCACCATTAGGGACGCCTCTAACCTCAAAAAGGCTATTTTTGAAGATTGATATTTTTCATATTATCTTCGCGCATGCGCAGAATTACCCTAATTCAAGCCCACACCCAGTCTATCAGATGCTCCTTCACGTCACCTTCAATTTAATACCTCACTCGACCCGATTGGTCCATTAGGGACGCCTCTAACCTCAAAAAGGCTATTTTGATGTTTTGATGTTTTTCATCTCAAACATCAAAACATCAAAATAGGCTTTTTTGGGGTTAGAGGCGCCCCTAGTGGTCCAATGGGGTCGAGTGAGGTATCAAATTGAAGGTGACGTGAAGGAGCATCTGATAGACTGGGTGTGGGCTTGAATTAGGGTAATTCTGCGCATGCGCGAAGATAATATGAAAAATATCAATCTTCAAAAATAGCCTTTTTGAGGTTAGAGGCGTCCCTAATGGTGCAATCGGTTCGAGTGAGGTATCAAATTGAAGGTGACGTGAAGGCGCATCTGATAGACTGGGTGTGGGTTGAACTATCAGCATTCTGCGCATGCGTAATCTTCAAAATATCCTTTTTTGGGTTAGAGGCGCCCCTAGTGGTGCAATGGGGTCGAGTGAGGTATCAATGTGAAGCATTTCACGTCAGCTTCAATATGATACCTCACTCGACCCTCTACCTCAAAATAAAATTTTTGTTTACAGTTCAAAACAACTTTCCCATCCGAAGGACGGGTTTTACTTCACATTTTTTTGTTTTGTTTTGAAAAATTTTTTTTTGAAATGTACAAACTTTTACGTGAAGACAATATTCTTTATATATGTGTACTTCCTATTTCCCGCAGGAATTTATGGAATATCAATTCTTTCCGCAATGAACTTACAATTTTACTGGCAATGAAATTCTCCGTGTCAATTTGAGGTGGATATGAAAACGTACTGACTCACACGTGCAATGGCAACAATTCGCTACAGTGTAATGAAATGTGTTCATTTTTTAGGCGCCCGTGGTTTATTAATATGCACACACATATGCTTTTCTAATAGTTCATTGGCTGAACCGCGAGGCGGGGGAAAAAATATTAAACTAATTTCGTCTCGCGCGGAGTGTGTACGGTGAACGCAAGCCAAACAGCTCAGGATGTTATTTTGACTCGATTCATACGCTCGACTCTTCAAAATGGACTTGAAGAAGACGTTATGCGGGAACTGAAATCAATTTCTTGAAACTTTTGCTCACCGTGTGCGCTGAAACAACAACAGAGCTGACAGACAATTGAGGCCGTTAGCTCAGCTGATATCTCTCGTGTGCGCCGGTTTATATACCGAAGGAAATATGTGAATTTCGATTAGCATACAAATGCATGGTGTGTTATATCCCACCTAGGAAAAAAACAGCCACAGATATGCATTATACATCCGGGAGTATGGGAGATATGGTATACATCTGGACTAAACTTCTTTTATCAGGGAAGCTAGTACTATACTTGCGTTGAATCGCAACATAGTGACCAAACCATAACAGTTGACAGCTGTAAAAATAGATACCGTGGCATAAATTAGTTGTGTGTCCCAACTAATCTATTGAGAACGTTTTGTTTGATTTTTTGAGAAATATATATTGTTGTGTTCTGAAACTTATGTCACTGGTAAAATGCAATTACTATAGTATTCATTCAAAATATTAGCAAACAACATTCTGTAGAACTATCTGTTTGAAACATTTTCTGTTTTGGGTGTCATTCTCTGGGTTAAATATTGGCGTCAGCCATTGTTGATTTGGATCAGTTCAATACTCGTAGGTTTGATAGGCATTCTTTTCCATTCATGGAATTTTTACAGTTCCACAGTGTCACAAAACAACAATAATGCCATGATGTCACAATAAGACGTTACAAAGACAATTTCTGCTGTATACAATGGTATAAGGCACCTGTATACAATGGTATAAGGCACCTGTATACCATGGTATAAGGCACATGTATACAATGGTCAGATGTACCTGTATACAATGGTATAAGGCACCTGTATACAATGGTATAAGGCACCTGTATACAATGTATAAGGCACCTGTATACAATGGTATAAGGCACCTGTATACAATGGTATAAGGCACCTGTATACAATGGTATAAGGCACCTGTATACAATGGTCAGATGTACCTGTATACAATGGTATAAGGCACCTGTATACAATGGTATAAGGCACCTGTATACAATGGTACCTGTATACCATGGTATAAGGCACCTGTATACAATGGTATAAGGCACCTGTATACAATGGTATAAGGCACCTGTATACAATGGTCAGATGTACCTGTATACAATGGTATAAGGCACCTGCATACAATGGTATAAGGCACCTGTATACAATGGTATAAGGCACCTGTATACAATGGTCAGATGTACCTGTATACAATGGTATAAGGCACCTGTATACAATGGTCAGATGTACCTGTATACAATGGTCAGATGTACCTGTATACAATGG